>WHYT01016740.1:24917-47219 GCA_009806455.1 Tetrax tetrax | reverse complement strand
AATGGCCACAAGTTGTACCAGAGGAGGTTTAGGTTGGACGCGAGGAAAAACTTTTTCTCCCAAAGAGTGGTCAGGCACTGGAATGGCCTGCCCAGGGAGGTGGTGGAGTCACCGTCCCTGGCAGTGTTCAAGAGGCGGCTTGATGAGGAGCTACAAGATATGGTTTAGTAGCTGTGGCAGCAATGGTAGTGGGCAGACGGTTGGACTAGATGATCTCATAGGTCCCATCCAACCATGTGATTCAATGATTCTATGATTCTATAACACCCCTTCCAATACCTCAAGGGGGCCTACAAGAAAGATGGGGAAAAACTCTTCAGTACAGCCTGTTGTAATAAGACAAGGGGTAATGGTTATAAAGAGAGGGAGGCAGATTCAGATTAGATATTAGGAAAAAGTTTTTTACAATGAGGGTGGTGGAACACTGGAACAAGTTGCCCAGAGAGGTGGTGGATGCCCCATACCTGGAAACATTCAGGGCCGGGTTGGATAGGGCTCTGAGCAACCTGATCTGGTTGGAGATGTCCCTGCTCCTTGCAGGGGGGGTTGGACTAGATGGCCTTTAAAGGTCCCTTCCAACCCCAATGATTCTATGATCTATAATCCTAAGAGTCCTGAGACATTTACTTAAACCCATAAATCTTACTGTTACTTTGAATTTCCATGTGGAACATGATATACCCACTATGAGAACTGCTTTCTAAGCTTCTACAAGGTAGTTTTTAACGTAATGCCATACAAAAAGGGTTAATATATACACAGTCAAATTCAGATTCCATTATTCTTTAGTAAAGAGAACAATGGAAGTTGGACAACAGGAAATAGGTAGATATTGAGTAATTTACTACAGCTCCTCCAGCTAATCATCCCTTCATGTAGTGGGAAGCCTTTACAAAAATAAAACCCTCTGATTTACAGCATAACTCGCTAGGTCTTATATGACAAAGTTTCTGTTCTGAATGATGCTCTTTAAAGAAAAGTACAAGGCTTACAATTTTATATTGACTAGACCCTTAATGAGTTAATAATTTGCTGGTAATTTAAATGTATTCAACGAATAGTATTTAAACTTTCTCACACTAAATTTAAACTAAGTCAGAATTCCCCCTCTTCCTTCACTTACAAATCACTTTATGCTTTATTTCCTTCTTTTTCACATTACAGGACACAAAACTTTAATGTTAATTTCTAGCTCAGTGGAGGGAACACAGACATAATTCTTGGTTAGGAACTTTGCAAGGTTATTATTTTTTGTACACAATTGAAGTCCTTAGCAATGCTATGTACATATTTCCAGATGGCATTACAAACACCACCACATTATTAATATAATTACTTTCCTTGAATGTAGAGCTTCTAGAACAAATTCCCAGAAGACAAATTAATCCTTCAACTAAATAAAAATGTTTTATAGGCAGCATATGAGAGAGTCTGCAAAATTAAAATACCTGCTTAGATTGTTATTCCCTTTAAAACTCTGCATAATGGTCTGCAAAAGACATAGAAGTTAGCCAGATTTTTTTAATCTTATGTTTACAAAGCTAGTAGTATCTCAACATTGACATGAAGAACATATCATGTTGATACAAAGAGAAATACAGTCAAATGAACACTAAATTCACATGAAACTTTTCTCCTCAGTAAATATTTTTTCCTTCTTGTACTTGCACGTACTGTACTCTAAAAATGATCTATAAAATTGCAATTTATTACAATATCTGTATAGAAAGTAATAGATCAATGAAAAGTTTATAGTACTAAATAAAAAATAAATACAGTGATGATTTTGCGACTGTTTCGCTTGCCTCCTAAATGCAGCTGAGTGCACCTCATTATTATCCCATCTTCCACACTGAACTACCTGGTAGAACCTACACTCTCTAAACACGCTATCTACAGCTGTTAACATAAAATAAGAAAGCATCTTACTTACCAGGAATGGATTAGATTTTCATTTGCTCTGATTTCTTCTCAAGCCATGCCAAAATTGAACAAGTAACAAGTGTAGCCACTGCCAATCTGGTCACACTTCTCTATCTTCACTTAACACGTGCATTAAAAATTAGTGAGCATGTGAGGAATAAATAGGCATAAAAGTGACCTCACATTGACATCTAATAGGTATCGAGACACAAATGAGACTTTAAGTTGTCTGTGAAAAAGTGGGGAGTCACTTACTTTGCAGAACTCTGAAAACATCCTAAAGACTTCAGTGGTCACTCGTGCTGATGGGGAGACCACAATGGCAACTGTAGGGTTGCAGAAAGGAATTTGGGAAACTCCCTTCTGCAAAGAGTTCTGAAAGAATTCCTATGTATAGTTAATACTCCACTGTGGAAAGTAAATTTTCATATGAATTTATTGCCTAGTGCATCAAAAGTTTAATAGCTATAAATATTTATTTCAATTACTTCAAGTAGTAATTCACAGATGTCTTTTTCATGCTTTATAGCCAGCGTCTGGTATACATCCCCACCAAAGAACGCTTTGGTCTTCTACTTATCCCAGTGCATGCCTCTATATATCAGTTTGAGCAGTTGCTATGAGAGCAGCCATAAATAAAGCTTAGTGGCCGTCCTGTGTGGGCTTCCTTGGTAAGCTGTTAACCCACCAGCATGAACACGGACAAGAAACCAGTATTTTCCAGAGCCTTCTCTGTATTACTCGAAGGCTTGCAGTCACTATGCCAGGTGAAAATGAACTTAGATTTGATTTTTGGGATATGCTTATGAAAAATATCACAGTGGGATAAACAAACCTACTGGGCATTGCTGGAAAATCTACGCAGAGCAATATTGTGCAGCAGAGCAACGTATCTAACCAGATTTTATTTTGAGGTAGGAGAGGCTGGGAGGGTTTGCTATAGTCATAGTTAGGTATGTTATAAAATAGCTTACAGATGCTTCACAAGCCCTAATTTTAAGTTATATGTCATATCAGAAAATACTCACATAAGTTAATCCCTACGCCCAGTACACGTGGCCATAGTTTGTCACCTCTTTCCTTCCCACCCCATATGCATTCACATTTTAAAAAGATGACAACATACTAACACAAACAAGGGGAATGCTAAGAAGATACAATACAAAATTAAAATTTGCTACTAAAATGAAAAGATTCTTTGTTTTACTTTTAAGTAATTTGTATGACTTTTCAAAGAGTGTCTAACATAAATGGAAAACATTACGGAAATGTGAATCCAGACTCATTCTGCTAAATAACAAACCTGCATATTAAATTTACCACTGCAAAAGGAAGTGAGAAAGCCTTGTTGAGTCACAGATGAAAGAAGTTTTTGAACATCAGAACAAGAGAATAATGACCCGTAAAAAGATAAAGGAAACCTGCATTAAGAGTGTGCTTTTATCCCTCCCGGAAAAAAATCTTCAATTTCCCTCTGAGGCCATCCAATTTTAAGATAGAAATCTTCAGTGATATAGCATCAAGCTATGATAGGGAAGTTGATTTTCCAGATTTAGTAAGGATAGCATAGATTATTAAAGCAAAGAGTTCTGGAAAATTAGTTGGAAGATTTTTGTATCATGGCCTTCTTTCTTCTGCATACATTCAGTTTGCAACATATCACATGCTTTTTATAGACGTGCCACAGATAAGTTATAACTCTAAACATCTAAAAAAATCTAGATCATTCTGATCTTTTCACGTGGATGAAAAATTGTGCAATTTTGATTCAAATCAAGATTCAGATTGTGAAAACACATGCAGGAAGAACAGGACTCTATGAGTGTTCGTGGGGAAGGGACATGTTCTGTGAAATTCAGTAGTGCTAAGGCTTCAAAAACGTTCAGTTTTCCTGAGATGGAGGTTTCCTCAGGTCTGTCAGGCTGTCTGCATCACCAAGCAGTGACGCAAGCAACCTAACTTGTATTACCAAGTAATACAGAGTAAAAGAAGCAGCCCTACACAGCAAAACAGCTGGTACTGTGGACCTGATGCCCACACTAAAGTTTGGGGCTGAAGTTTTTGGGGTGGTTAGGGTTTTTTGAGTTAGACTACCTCTAGTCTCGTATTAATGACTGCATGTTTTTTTTTTTTTTTGCAACTAGGGTGTAGTAGATGAAGTCCTGGAATCCATCTCCCTGTTAAGTTTCATTCAAAAAGCATCTACTCCATTCGCACTGAGCCTGCTCCATGATGCGAACAAAAACACAGTAACGTGGGGATGATCAGGAGACCCACTTCAAAAGCACACTCCTGATTCAAACTCAGACACTAGTGCAGACACACTGTAATTGTTTAGGCTCCCATGAAAGGCATCAGCAGACACACTTCAGATTATCTGACGGGGAGGTGCTACTGCTATTTAAAGGTAATACTTGTATTAAAGCAGATGTCAACAACAACTGGCTAGTCACAGACTTTTGTGCAGTGATTTGCTGGAAGTTACATTTATCTAGGTTTTTAGAGACTGAAGGGAACAGATAAAGGCACCACAGAATGACTAAATGAAGATTAGTAAATGTACGCTCCTTCTGTTCAGAACTAAACCACTTCTGTTTATAAGATTAGTTCACCATTTTTCTTACAGAGTGGAGATTCAACAGGCTTTACAACAATTGTTAACTATTTCTTTCTATTGGTGTAGCTAGTAAAACCATAATAATGGTTTCTCCACAGGATCGAACCTGGTTTACTCAGCTAGCTCCACTAAATATCAATTTTAAAAAATCAATTATTTTAAAAATAATTGCCTTGTTAGCAGTTGTGCCAAGAAAGCATACAAATTCCTGTGAACTTTCCTTAGCAATAGGAATTATTCTTTGTAAGTCTGGACTTGGAAACCACCTCTGTCTTAGAGCTGAACAAGCAAGTACAGACACATTTTAAAGCTGGAAAACAGGTAATTCAACCACACAATAAAGAGAAAAACAAAACAAAACAGAACAAAGGCAATGACTGTCACACTTCAATAACTAAAAGCATAGAGACTACCAGCACGGCTTCCAGCTCTCTGTGACAGGAATTGTCACGTCAGAACACAGGAAGCATCGTCCCTGCCTTTTAGCACGCTTTTTATCAGAGTGCATGGACACTCCAGTGGGTAAGATGCAACCCCGACACTCACAGCACCTCTTTGTATTAATTATTGTTTCCTGGTGTGAGAATACTTTCTGACTGCAGTCAGGGACTGGCTTTAAAAATACTGGAATTTTCATCTTACTGAGAAGCAAGAGCCAACATTGCTCTTATCCCTGCAAGGGTCAGCGCTGTAATTTGTGGTACAGATGCTACAAATTCAGCTTCCTAAAGCTCTTTGATCTCATCCAGCCTCTACTTAGGTCGCTCTCAAAAAGTGGCTGAGGACATTCATGCCAATAACAAGCACAAAGTCACATTTCTTTTCTTTTTTTTTTTTCCTTTTGTGTTTATCCTCTTTGCCTTGAGTGAGAAAAGCTCTGAAGTGAATTCAATGACAGTACGTGCATGTTTAGAAGCACACAGTTAAGAGCGAAGCGGAGCTTGTATTCACATGCTTTTATCAGTGGCCACTCAAATGATGCTAGAATTGGCTGCCTGCAATTAACAGGATGTAAAACTGAAACCCTTACAAGTATAACATAAATTATCCTGCTTTCTTCAAACAAGCTGCCACTGGAATTGAGAACAGAAAAGATGCAGGGGAAACAGGGATGGGCTGGCCAAAGATCTGAGAGCTCTTCTGTGTTTCTATCAAGGAAGGAATTTCCCTTATTCAACACTGAGATGTTTGTTTAAGTCAAACATAAGAGACAGCAGCTAGATCTTTTTTAATTTGCAAATTTCAAACAATTATTGCATTTTTTTAAACTCTAAAATCTGTAGAAATGTTTGATTTCTTAAATCAGGTACAGGACTGAAACTCAGTTTACTTAGGTTCTAGTACCAGTAGCACTCCAGAGCATCCACACCTTTCATGCCTTCAGGTAAATTTGTACCAGCAAGAATTCCTCTACTTCAGCTTTTTCTGTCAAGTATATAAGTATTTTAATATAGCAAACTCACAAAGAAAATAGGATTTTTGACATTATTAGATTGATGAGAAATTATCAATTACTGCTTTCACTGTCCTGGGACTGGGAAGAGAAGTGAACAATACATAATGCAAAAGGATGCAATGCTTTCTGCAAATAATTAAGACCATTGCTCAGGTTTTGGATGCTGTTTATCACAAGACACTGCCAGTTAGATATGGTTTTCCAGACATGGCAATGCGTGGTTTTCACATGAAACAAGTCGGATGAGAGATTCCTCCATTGGGCTCAAGTTGTGTCTCTTCAGATTTTAGCACTATTTCAGCTGCTTCTGGAGAGGCAGCACCCAAGGTGTGTACTGAAGTTCCAACAAGCTGCACACCCACATCTGTGAACACAGGCTACCTTAGGGCACTCACACATTTGGAAAGGGGTTGAAGGCATCTGGGCGGCCATAGCTAATAGATCTAAGAGGACCTCAAGGGCTCAAGGAACAGGTTATCTGAAAAACAGCTCAGTCTCTGTAGATGCTGACTTTATCTGGCATCCCATGAAAAATCCAAAGATTTAGACCACTGGGCGATGATGAAATTTTTCAGCACAGAATGTTTGAGGCTGCAATTCATTTGCTTCTCTGGTAATAAGGGTTCAAAGTTGTTTCTCTTCTAAAGCATGATGCAAGGACAAAAGCTTTCCTCAACCTTTTGGAACTGTGAAAAAAAGTTCTATTTTATGTTTGTTTTCTAAAACATTAGAAATGCTATTTTATTTTTATTGTTTTCAGATTTTAGGCTACTTGCACGATTTAACTCATTTACTAACATTGGAAACTGTGATACATCTGCTACTGGCCGTGTCCCTATCACTTGCAGGAAGTACAAGGATATAACGTAGGTCCTGTTTGCTTGCATGGAGATGCTAAATCAGGAAACTGCCTGCACATGGACAGATATTTTATGTCCCTCTCTTAACATAAATGTCTCCCCTGATTACCTGAGCAGGGATGGACTGGGTATGAGCTCAGGTAGTTGGGTTTCTGTAAAAGATGATAAAAAATGGGGTGGGCAGTGATAAACATAAGACTAGGATCAGAGTATGGGCCTGAGAAAGAACATTGAAATGCCTCTTGGTAAAAACATGCAAAATAGAATAGTATAAAGCTAGAACCCAGAGACAAACAGCTGCTGCTGCTACCTATAGCTACTGCTGTGTGACATAATTTGCTGGTAGAAATACAGAAAATAAACTGTTCTAATGTTAATAGCATCTACCACAATAAAAAGTGGCAGACCAGAGCACTAATTGATAACCTTGTTGCCAGTCTTAGCACAGAGACCCACATTAAATTGATGCAAGATAAATCACAGTAATTTCGAGATGTGAACACCAGAAATTAAGTTCGAAACATATTAGCAACCCAGTGGCTGTAAGCTTGAAAACCACCTCTTCAGACTTCAAAATATAAAAAAAGTTTTCACTGTCCTGCACAAAACCCACATTCAGTTTAAGAGGCAGAATGAGGTACTTTAATATAGAAATAGAATGACCAGTTTTGCTACAGCTTTCTTTACTACAAAAGAATAATTTGATTTTGTAAGCTTAGATTAAAGGGACCACCTGTGATTACGTTGCTACTTAATTCCAAAAGGAAGGATCTACTCAGTGTCAGCGTATGGGTGCAAACGGCAGAGATGCCAAAGTTCCAGCAGTTCCTAAAGGATTGCTCATAACATACTCACAGCACACACCAAAGGACACACCACATACAGTACTTGTAGCGCAAACCCAGCGGCACTTCCAGTCTCTTGCCTGGCCAACAAGTCACATGCTGGGTTTTAGGGCAATTTATGCTCTGACAGCCATGGTCCCTTCACCAGAGCTGCACCTGGAGCACAGGCGTGCACCTGGTCACAAGGCAGAAGTTTGCTACCTTGTGCCTCCCTCCGCATGAAATTACGCACTCCCAGGCTCCCCTCCCTCCCTAAGAGATGGGATATCTCTGCCTTAAATTATCAAGGAGAGTTAAGCTAAAAAGTGTCAGTTCACAAGAAGGATGAGCAAGGGACATGATCACAGCTTAATGGTAATTTGTGAACTTGGACACTCAACTGTCTGTGATCATCTGCACAAACACGTGATATATTAACACACCTCTTTAAAAGGAATATATAAAAATTACTGCAAAATTAAGACAACTGGTAAGGAAAATCATATGTGTTAATTAAGTGTAACCATACCAGTTATATCTTATTTTATTTTCTGAATTAATTAGCAATAGGTTACGTTCCTTTGCAACTTTCTTATACACAAAATTGTTGCTATTTATCACCTTTAAAGACACAGACAGAAGGCACTCATAAAATTGTGGAATTTTGCTCTGTAAAACTTTACGTATAAAAAAACCTTTCCAAAAATCTTGAAAAATCATACAGATTCTACTATAGGGTATCAGTGTTCTTAAAGCTGTAACTACTACACTTGTAAACCTGTGCTGTCACTTTCTGCCAGCAATGACCAGTGATCATTCCCTGCAGAAAAAAAAAAAAAAAAAAAAAAAAAAAAAAAAACCAAAAAAAAAACCTACAAAGAAATGGTATATTTTCCAAATTATTTTCCAAATTATGTTTCAAACCCATTCAATGCTTGTATTAATCATAACACATCAGTACTCCAGGAGGTATGGCACAACAGAGACCTTGTGGGATAAGGAATTCTGTGCCAGCCCCCGTCGCCCAGGATGTATGCAGAACAAAAACGCGCACAGAGCAGAGTCATCTCAGCTCAGGACAAACAGGGATGCACCACTTATACGGGCAGTGGTGATAAACTCGCAAAGACAAAATGATTAAAATATGTCTTCTGATAACAAAAAAAAAAAAAAAGCTAATTTTAATCTATGCTCCACAAGCTGCACAAATCAATGAGCGATAGAGATGATCACACTGTTACACATACTTAAGTTACACTTGAAAGTTCCTCTAAATGAACATATGCAAATGCTTGAAGCCCAGGGGCTGGTCTTTCTTGCACTCAGGACATTTGCACAGCTTTCCAAGCTAATATTTAATCTAGTATTCAGTAAAACATCACTAATTACTTTCATAAATTCTTAACATCCTGTGAGATGTCTTTTCCCTCTAAGCTGCAAAACAGAATCTTCAAACACCTTCTCCATCAAAATAAGTGCAACAATTTTCACTCCACAGTGCTTCTAATTATAAAAACCCATATTTTTATCTCATTACTTAACACTGGTTTTTGTAATTTTAAAGAATACTAAAATATCATACTTTGTCAGGAAGAATTTTGGGGCAGCAAGGAATAGGAGGAACACAAAATTCATTTAAAGAACTGGTGCACTCTATGATAGCAGCTTGGTGAGAAGAGGAATCGCCACGGTGGATCGCCCATAAGGGTCTGTCTGGCTCACTATTAATTGCTTCAAGGGAAAATTTTAAGAAACTCTGCAGAAGGCTGTTAACAGCAAAATTTACCCATGAAAGGCTTTTTTTTTTATCTAACATCTGTAATATTAGTGGGAGAATCCACTCATTTCCTAGTCTTTCTAGATATTTTTATTATTTGTACACAGACCTAGTTTTATAACACAAACAGAAAATCTCTCGGAAACCGACTGCCTCCGTTTCCAACGGGCAGCTGTAACAATGGTTCTCCTCAAGCTACAGCACTCATATTATAAACTCCCACTGCACCACACACACAAAACAACTGAATGAAAATTATAGTCACTTCATAACTCTTATTTCATATATGTTCATCACGTCCCTTTGCTGATTTGCTCTCTCACATAAACAGTTCAAGTCTTTTCAGTTTCTCCTCTTACAGAAAAGCTTTCCCTGCTACTAGTGATTGTACATGGCTCACAATTCCCACCCCAGCTGGTATTCTGATCTGACCTCAAGCATTTTGTTATTGTAGTAGCCCTGTACTGTGTCAGGAAAAATAAATAAAAAAACCCACTGAGAAGCGTGGCAGCATCCGCACAGCTAACGTCTAGATGGAGCAGTAATGCAGCCTGGTACAACTTTAACAGATGATGCACCTCTGCTTCATGGAACTCTCTCCTTCCTCTGCTCTTGCATTTTGTATTTATTTTCCTATTTGTTTAAATTAGACGTAAAATCACATCCCGAATGACACAAGAATTCTACAAGAATATTGCAGAATACCTACATAAGTAATTTCTTTCATTGATTTAAACCCTTAGGGTCTATTTCATAGATTTTTTAAAAAACTAAATAGGGCAGACTGCCCTGGCACCAGTCAATGTAATTTAACACAAATCCATAGAAGAGGATTGATCTTACTGAGCTTATCTCTAAAACAGTTTACAAACACCGACTCTCGGTGCGTTAACTTAGGCCCTCGTTGCTCTGAAAGATATTTTTATGCCTACTCTCATACCAGATGGGCACCCAAGTATTTTATAAAAGATGACAGAAAAATTACATTACATAAAGTTGGGAAGAGGCAAACTAATATCAAAACAGAAAAAAAAAGGGGATGAAAGTAATGAATTCGCCTGAACCAATCTCGTATTTCATGACCTCGTCACGCAGAAGCTGCCTATCTATTTCACAACAAGCGATAAATATTAAAATGAATTTTTTTTTGCATGTCTTATCAAAAGCTTCCAATATCAATTGTTTTCACAAATGTTTTCTCCTGCAAGCAGTGAATGCCTCTTCATCAATCTTTCATCAAAAGCAATCTTGTTCTGATTTCAGTCTTATCAGAGAAGCTTCCCTCTCTCCTTTGTTGTTGAGGTTTGGGTTTTTTTTCCCTTCTTGGCAGAAGGTACATGAATATCATTTTACACTTGACTGTGGCTGCATCTCCACTGATCAGGAAACAAAAAGTACATCTGAAGAATATGTCATGACCCTGCAGAGCTCCAAACAACGGAAACATATGTAATGATTCCACTGTGCCTGATTGTGACAAAGGAGGAAAGCACGTGTGTATGCCCATATGAATGTGTTGGTATTTCTTTTTTCCAAGGAATGCCTCCATTGCTAAATATTTCTAAGAAGAGAAAATGAAGATTTAACAGAGGACTTGAATTCAGATACCTTTCTGACAAATCCATCAAGCTTGAAAGAGAATATACATAATCAAAACATCAATACAGCACAGAGCTTGGGCTTTCAGCCTCAGTTGTCACATGAGATGTACGTGGCAGGGTTTCGGTAGTGGGGCCCGTGGTGAGGAGCTGTGCAGGAAGAGGCTCTGAGCTGGCCTGAGCCAGTCACAGCTGAGCCCAGCCACCTCTGGAACCAGTGACAGCAACACATGGTGTGCCAAAACTGCAGCCAAGCAGGTTAGGCTGCGGTACCCCAGCTCCAACTCATTAATGAAAAACCTGCAGTCACCAGGGTGAGGAAGATGGTCATTGAGATGGATGGCTGGAGGGACGTTGTGAGGAGACAGCTGGAGATGTGTTGCTGAAGGTGCTGTGGTGGAAACACAGACAGGGACACTCTTTGAAGGAAGGTCCCCATGCCAAAAGGGGTTATTCATAGGAGACTTCAGCCAACAGGCAACCATGCCAGGGTGGAGAGATCCCTGCGGGACAACAGCCCATGGGCACCCCACACCTGCAAGGGACACCTCTGAGGGCCTGAAGCCCACAGATGACCCATGCCAGGCAGGGACACCAAGAATGAAGGAGAGGCAAAAGAAGATCAGCAAGAGTGTCAGACAGAAACCATTATGTACTTTACTCCACCCCTTGAGTTGCCCCTCACCTCACCAAAGGGACCAGGAGGGACTGAGCATAACCTGCAGTGAAAATAAGGGCACTCTCGACTAGGAAGGGAGGGTGGCAAGGTGTTTACTTTAGTAAAGTTTGTTTATTTACATTTTATTTTATTACTCAAAACTCAACTCAGTGATCAGAAGTTGGTGTTAATTGACAATAAATTAAATTTAGTGAAAATTCCGAGTCAGTAATGTTTTGCCTGCAGGACTTGAGCCCACAACACATTGAGAACTATTCAGTCTGAAGGCTCATTTCAGACGTCACCTACAACAGTGGGGGAAGAAAACCTTCTGAACAAATACCATACGTTTTCTCCTGCTAAACCTGGACAGCAACAAGGTTTCAATGTATCTGGACAAGATCCTCCACTTGTACAACTAAATGTCATTCCAAAAATCTCGCAGCACACTGAGGCTAACACACAGTGACAGAGCTCCAGAATAGAATAAAAAATATAAAACAGAATAAAAAAAAAAAAAAAACAACCAAAACCAAACCCCTTTGAATAAATAATGATTTCCATGGTAGAGAGGAAGAGGCTGCAAAATTCCTCATTTCTGACTCCTGAGTGAAAAAACCCAAACACAATAACCATAAATAAAACAAACCACCATAAGAGAAAAGGGAAAAAAGTTACAAATTAAATTAAATTTATAGGTAAATCACTGGAGGCTTGTGCTCCCCACACAAGCTCTATGTAGGCGTTTGCTTCGCAAGTGTGCATGTGCATCAGGTTGCTCCCACCGCTCACAAACAGAACCTTGTCTTTAATATCCCAGTGCAGCATTAAGGAGACAAAGTGCCTCCTTTAGATGAATTTATAAATGAAATTTGTGCTGCTCCAACAAGTTCTCAGCTCATGGGCTGCTAAGGAGAAAAAAATCATGGTAGGAAAGTGTTAAGCTGAATCAGGGGACAAACAACCCCAGTGACAGGATCATCACAGATCCCCACCTCGT
The DNA here is from genome assembly GCA_009806455.1 of Tetrax tetrax. Classification (NCBI taxonomy): domain Eukaryota; kingdom Metazoa; phylum Chordata; class Aves; order Otidiformes; family Otididae; genus Tetrax; species Tetrax tetrax. The sequence goes on along the minus strand of WHYT01016740.1, from coordinate 34,506 downwards.
CATGATATCTTCTCACATACATATGTGAAGACAGCTGAAGACAGGCGGGAGGAATCGGTTGTTAGGCTCATAAGCTGCTTCATTTTCAGAAAATGTTTTGATTTGATCCCACTCAGCACAAAGGTGGCAGACTTGCAGCAGGTTGAGAGAACACCAGAGAAAAGCTGATAATTTGTCAGTGTTGACTCTGAGGAGAAAGATTCCAGAGAAGGAGCGAGCTTTACAGTAATGAGTGGCACATAGAAAGAGACAAAAGAATTATCATTCACTTTTAAATAATAAGGAAGCATACAATGAAAATGTCAGGTATAATGTAAGATAAAGGGTGTAATTTTTCATACAAAATTTTATATTTTATTTTTTTCGTAGCTGCCTCTCTCAAGGCACAGGGAGGTTAGGGGTGGTGTCTGAGGGTTAGAAGGTCACCAGCAGACAGGAAAGTAGATAATTTATCTCTAAATAACAGCCCTGTGTGAGGACTCTTTCCTGTCATGCTATTTATATTTATCCCTGATATTTTTTTTTTTTTTAAACTATTCCTATCTCTGACAGGATGCCTACAGGATAGATTGGCAGATTTGGTAAGGACTTTTTTTCCTAGGTGAGATATTGGTAATGTAAAAGAAGAAAAATTTTCCTTTGCAGAGAAAGCTTAAATAGGCTAAATGCAAACATGTAATGCTTTCATCATGTTCCTGATGAAAAGACGAAAAATTTTGCTAACTGTAGGCTGGAGACAAAGTACATACATATGATGCTTTCTCTTCTGCAAGTTATCAGTAGCTATCAGGTTAAGAATCAAGCTGATGCTTTCCACCACTTCTTCCTACAGCAAATCTCTCAAATGCCTTTCCTTTGGATTTTCTCCGGTAGCACAATCTCAGTGGCAGATTTTGCAATCAAAGATTTCCAAGATTTGAGCAACAAAAGTAAATATGTTCATTTTTTTGAGAACGTAATGTCTTTGTAGATAACATGAAAAGAAGTAGATTCATCATTAAAACACTATTGCATTTTGCTGCTGACAGTAAAAGAAAAAAAAAACAACTTATTCTTACAATATTTCTTTTCAAATCACATTATTTTAAAATGTAGAGCATGCATTTTTATAACAATCCTTAAATTACTGCAAAATCCAAAATTGTAACGCCTTGTTCTTAAGAAGGCTTTAGTTTTTTAAATTACTACCAGAAAGATAATCTATCATTTTACACAGAACAGACAGAACAGTAGAGCCTACTGATATTATCTTCAGGTTTGTGTATGAAAATTACCATGATAAATATGCTTTGAAATACTGAAAGTCATGATACCATCTTTTTTAAGGAGGGAGAAAAATTGCTAAATTCCTGTAATTTTTGAATGTTAATGTAAGGATATGGAGATAGTCGTTGCTCTAGTAGGCACGTCAGTCTGAAAGAAAGATATCTCTGCTGGAGAACACTTCAGCTTTTTTTTGCCTTGTTTTGTTTCAACTCAGATTTTTCAAATAATCTTCAGTCACAAGCTATCAACACACAAAGTCCTACAGAACATACACTACAAAAATACATCATAAATATGTGTCATTAATACAATTTGCAATAATAATTACTGAACTTGGGGAAAAACAAAGTACAAAGAGATTTCTGTAATCTGTTTCAAAAACTCAAGAAGCTAATTTGTACTACACTTTAATTCACTTTTTTTTTTTTTATAGGGATGAGGTAGTAAAAATACTGAAGTATTTAATTAAGACATCAGCCTATAATACATTTTATTATGGAAGTTCCTCAACACCAGTCATTATTATGCTCTCGTTTACATTTTTCATAACATAATGCTACATTGTAAATATCTGGAATATTTTTTTTCTGGCAGAGTTCTGCCTAAGGATCAATTTTCAGAGAAAAATCTCAGCTTAAAAGAATTCAGATGCTTGTGGGAATGAGGCTAAAGAAAAATATATTGGCTTTTCTTTATTATAAAAAGTTCTGATGCTAATGAAATGTGCGGTGACAGTACAAGACCTCAGTAACTGGCATGGGATATTGGACTATGAATGTAAGAAAAGGGCTGAGACCCTATGACAGGTGAAGAAGTTCAGTAAAGAAGTTGTCAGACAAGGACAATGGTTTTTGAAGAAAAAGTCTGGGCACATGACCACTGGGAGAGAATTCGCAAGTAGTGACAGAATTGACTCCAAAGGAGACAAAAGGGAGAACCATGTCAAGGTCAGACTGAAAAGGAAGCAACAGAAACAGTCATGATCAAAGAAAATTTAAAAAGTTAAAAGCCACTGGAGTATGTTTCTCTTTAAATTGCACTGGAATGTGGAACCTACAATCCCTGTTGTTAGAAAATATAGATTAAACTAGGTGGCAAAGTATTCCATTTCCTTCCCAAGTTGGACCAGGGATGATCATAACCTACTGCAAACAGATTACTCTGTTAGTTCATATAGCAAAGGTCTGTGTGGTGTGCCAGTGATTGCAAATCTACTGCTTATTTCCAATATTTTTTTTCAATTTTCAAGCCCAGTAAAGGTTTTATTTTTTGTCTTAAATTACAGAATTACCTTTTTTTTTTCCCTACAGGACGTCTGCCTCATTCAGGGACAGAACCATCTGCAAGATTGTGAAGGAAGTTCTTGTTCAAAAGATAAAAGAAGTATCCTTAATCTCTGTAAATATAAGGGGATTGAGAAAACAAGTGTACGAACTCCCAAAGTGCTCTAAACAAAAAACCAAAAGAATGCAGCCTTAAAAAAGAAGTGTTATGGTAAGTAAGTTAAGTTAAGGTTCAGATGTGTTTAACTTGAGACTTAAATATTGTGCAATAAATAAAGTGAAATTACTGTGTAGTAGATTGGGAAAAAAATGAAGAGTCTACCTCTAAAAAGAAAAAAAAAAAGACTATTCTGCAGAAAATAGCAGTCTAGCTCAGTCTTTAAAGGTTGTGCCATAAACCATGTGGACAATCTACATGGAGATCTAAAAGCCCAGGTTTCCTAATCCTTACCAGGTTATAGCAGATTCTTCTGTTCCTTCTTTATTCCAAGAAAAATGCATCAGGACAGAAATGATATCTTCTTTTCATTCTGCATTACTTACTGAGAGCAGACAGGCTCAAGTGTTGCTCACGTTTTTATGAAGGACAGCAAAAAATAGCTTATTTACAGGAACAGCTATGATGGACAATTTCCTGTTTGTGTTTGAAATCAATTGAGATGGTGGTAAGTTCAAATTAATCTGTTTTACTGAGGATATTGAAGAGATCTGAAAAAAAAGATAATTAAAAAAAACTTTGTGTGACATAAGAGAAAGCTGTTTGGTTTTTGCTGCACCGCAGTTATCTGAGATATATCATTTATGCTGTTTTATTTGCTAGATGGTCATATTTAGAAGGATGCCCTTTTTACAGGGCTTCAGCTGTTACCAGATTGGTAATGGAATTGGATGTAGATGAACATACAAATCGTCAGCACAAACTTCATTAGCAGCAAAGAGAGTCATTTCTCCATATATCCAGAGTAAACAAAAGAGGCAACATCTGGTTGGCTAAATTCAATCCGTCATGGGAACCTTCAGAACATTACAAAAAGAAAACCTAGTTCTGAACTACAGCTCTAACACTTTTCATAGCAAATATTATTTTGGTCTCTGAAATATCTTTGAAAGCCTTAATTACGAAGGAACTGCTAAGTGTCTTTCGTTTTTTCTTTCTTTTTTGTTTTTAGTACGACAAACCCAACAAGTAAATTAACCTGTGCCATGAACAAAAGAATGAATAAAGCCTGATTTCCTAAGGATTTTGGTTCCACATCCCACTGATCCTACGCTTTCCCTGTGCATTCCTGCACTGGCTTTCTCCACTTGTCTGCCACACTGCCAGGTCATCACCACAACCACAGAACTTGCTGCGTTTCTCCGAGCTCCCTCACACATCCTCTGACCTCACCAGGTGGCAGAACACGCCACGGCTGCCTCGTAGCCGCACTGGCTGACAGGCCGGTCCTGCTGCCAGAAGGAGCGGATGGCAGCTGAGCTCTGCCTGTCCCCTCCTCAGTGGGGACACTTTTTGATCCTCTACTGAAAAACTGATTTTCATTATTCTTTTTTATATCCTCAAGATTCTCACCTTCTTGTCAACTTTGATTGACACTGCCCATCAGTTTAGATAGTTCATATGGGAGCACAGACAGGCAGTTGAACAGACAGATGTGTACACAAAGGAAATGTAATAACAATAAACCATACTTCCTTAGAAAACAAGCCTAAAAATTATAGTCCAATGACAGCAAAGCTCTAATTTGTCTTCAACGGGAGCTAAAGAGGAAACAAGAAGGTCTACTGTTTTTTTTTGAAAGCTATTCCTAGGGATATTAGTGGCTGATGACATTATAACAGCTGGGTATCTTAATTTGTTATGTCAAGTGTTTGTTAGTTCTCCAGTTATGACACCACGCTCCACAATGGGATGCTCATATATATTTTTTTACATGTCATACAATGTATAATTGCATTTCCTTATGCTCTCTGTGACTTTCCCATAACTGATATGACATCTTATGGGGTAATCTATAATCAGTCAATGAATACTAAATAAACAAAGCAAATTTAAAAGATTTAAGCATGCTAGGCCTCCTGTTTTTTAAAAAAGCCACCAATCTAACCCTTGTGCTGTTGTGTAATATATGCACTTGAGAAAGTAGAGAATGAAGTCTGGTAAGTCCCTGAGCTACTAGACACCGTTTTATGCTTGGGTGATTTATGCAAACACTGTGTGGAATAGAGAGGGGAACTGAAAGGAGGAGGGATACAGGAGGCAGTACACAGAATTTCACAATATTCTGTAAGGGAATGTCAACTTTAATGCTTCCACCCTTGGAAGCTGTAAGGAATTCTTTCGAATGTCACACCTGGGCACAAGCCCTTCCTCTAGCCAAAACTGTATCACGTCCATGCGAATGCATCCTTGTGTTGGGGATACACGACTTCAGCCGAGGGGTAAGCTGATGCATCCTATATGCCTGTCTATACACACATCGTAAGGCAACTCAGGGGCAGCTGTAGTCACCACACACCATAAATCACATTTGCTTTTACAGTAACATCAGCTCACTAATATTATTTTGGGTTGGAATCAAGATATTTCAATACAAAGGATCCTATCTGTTTGGGGTTTTTTTGGATCTTAGTTTATACCATTGCAGTTAGTAATATTTATTTCCATTTTTGTTCTCCTTGACACAAGCAATTGTTTCTCTGTTTCAAGGACAAACTCAGCAAAGCTATGTTATCTTCATATTTTAAAATATGTACTCTAGTTAATAAGACCTAATAAAAGAAGAGTTCTTAGCTCAAGATGTGACCCCTTCTTTCAGCAAAAGTAAAAATGTTAACTGATCCAAATGTTGCATTAGCAGCTTTCAGCAGTAACAATGTAGCTCACAGCTGATTTGACATGCAGAGGGAGGCAGAAAGAGGAAAGATGCTTGAATAACACTTTAAAAAAGGGCTTTTCAATATAATCTAAGCTGGAAAAAAAATGTGGGAAGGTTTTAGACACATTTCCCCAGGCTGACTTTTCTTAGATATTATCACGACCCTTTAGTCATTTGAATTTTTTTTTTTGTCTCAGCAAAGAAAGATGCACAACTGGATAAACATATATTTATATATGCTTCAGGTCTTCTTAAAATAGCTTCACTGTCTTCCTATTCACACAGTTCTGTTTATTGACTTGAATGTATTATACAGAGAATGCAAAACCTAAGCAGGGAAAGTCATTCTAGATCACTCTTACTAGCAAAGAGAGTGATGGCATCGAAGACATAATTCAGTTCAAAGGTCAGTTTTGATGCTCTGTTTTGTCAGTGCTCGAATCCAAGGAACAGGTTTGTTGAGAGAACACTGAGTTCTTTTAAATAAGTAAAGCTTAAAGAATGATGAATGCTAGTGTATAGTGGAAGAGAGCATGGAATATTAAAAAAAATAGTAAAGAACATCCAGCATATTATAAATATATGTCACAACAAATTGATTCTCTAACATCTGCGGACACAATTTAATTAGGAATCAACAAGCTATTCTACTCATTCTCTAACACAGCAGGATCCCCTTGTTTATGAGTACCAGTAGTGTCAACTAGAGACAACTTGGTCAACACGGCTCCTCCCGAATCACGCAGGGTACAAGATAAATGAGAGTGTAAAATGTGAAAGAACACTAGTGGCATGTAAATGAGCTCACCTCTTGGCTTTAGAAACTCTGTTCCACACTTGCTTCTTCCTTTCCACGGTGTTATGGTGGAAATTACCTTACATGTATTTTTTTTTTCCTAGGCTGCAGTGCCCTTATCACAACAAGATCCTGAACAGTGCTTATTAAAACAACTACAGATATCTATAGTGATCACTATTCACATACTGTAAACATTACAGAACTATTCATCCCTATGAATTCAGGAGACATCTGACAGAAAAGAAAAGCCAAACAGCAGTCAGAGTCACTGATTAGATTCTCTGCTGTCCTTGAGTCTCAAAGACTACAATTACGAGTCCCGCACTGACAAGAGACATACAGCTCTGCGTGGTCTCACTGCCAGACTTTGCTATCTCTAGTCAGAATATGCATATACTGTATGTATGATTCACTACTTTTAACCATCAAAATACCACGAAACCTGGCCTGTAATCTGGTAACTGCTGTGACAGACTCAGTAGGTCAGGAAAAAAGGACAAAACCTAATCCAGCTAAAACCACAAAAAACTGAAGTCAACAGAGCACAATTAGAATTGAGCCAGGGTGTAGAAACAGGTTCTCAAAGATGTTAAAAAAAACCATAACATTAAAAATAATCATAACTTTCAAGTCTCTTATTTTCTGTCTATTCTCAAGAATAGTGAAAATAGCTTGAATCAAAAAGTGACATCTGTTGAAGACCGAACCACAACTGCATAACTACTAAAACATATATTAAAATAAAGCAAAACTCCCCCTCCCTCCAATATGCCAGAAGTTCAATCCAATCTTTGATCAAGACCTGGATTAGCAATGAAGATATTTAGGTTCTTATTTCCAGGACATATTTAAGTAAACCTTCAATTCTTTATTTTGGTTCCATGATAGTGTGTTTCCTTAGAATCAACATGAAACATTGTTTACGACTTTAATATGCTGTATTCCATACATTTTAGCCTATTCCACAGCACATCTATGCAAAGCAGGAATGCTTTAGGAATTTGAGCAACCTGGTCTAGTGGAAGGTGTCCTTGCCATGGCAAGAGGGCTGGAACTAGAAGACCTTTAAGCACCCTTCCAACCCAAACCATTCTATGATCACAATGTTTAACTTCACAGTAGTCATGCATTGTGATTTCAACCATGCTGCCAAGGAAAATTCCAGTCTAGGCATAAAACTGACTCATCTGACTTTTATCACACCAAATGCTGTAGATGAAATGATATTCCACTCACCCATCAGCTCTTCCTTTGTCTCTCCACTTCACACTAAACCCCCTCAGAAAACCAAACGCCCCCACATGCCCTATTTGCCTAGGCAAATATGTGGTCAGATTTGCAAGTCTTTTGTAACGTTATGGCCATTGACCCACCATTTAATAAAAGAAGTTTAAGGTTTCTTCAATTCCATTTTTAAAATAAAAATCAAATTGAAATTGGTGAACTTGGTCTGTGAGACACAAAGAAACCACCATCTGGAGCTCACTGAGATACAAAGAGATAAAGATTCCTTTCATCAAGTGTCATACTGAGGGTCACAGTGCTAGCAATAATCTGTCTCTGTTGCCTCAAAATCTTATATGCTTTGCAAGAGAAAAATAAAGATTTATATATCATCTGCCTGCTGATACTGAAGATTAGAAGAACTATTTATTATAAATCCTTTATGGAAGCATTAGCCTAGCCACTAAAATCTATTTAGATGGTTTGATAATTCCTTTCAGGAAACACAAAAACCATTTAAGTTGGAAATGCGAGTCAAGTATAATTAAAGAAATAATATTTTGATATGTTGTTACGTTAAAAGATATTACCCAAAGGCAAATTCTAAAGTTGTCCTTTTATTAATTGCCTAAGGACTCAAAAATATTAATGATACTTACATTGATGTACACCTTTTATATTATTCAAATCTTAGACCTCAGCTCTAATCTCCTACTTAACAGTGAGAATCGTTCTTGCCTGAGGTCCCTACTCCTCAAACTTCAAGAGATTAAAAATAGCTCTCCAAACCATATAACTTTTCTTTGATATAAAACAACCTCAGCCTTTATGAAAAGGAAAAATCCCAGTAAGGAACTTGGAAAATAATAACGTTCCTCTGTTAAAAAATGTCCTTATTTGAGACATCAGGCATTGTGTCTAAGGCACTAGATTTAGAAACTCTGACTGTGGAACTCTGCTGAAGCACAACAGTCTGTCAGGTGAGTGGAGACTTCTGTGTACATTAGCACATTTCTAAGTATAGCAAACTAAGCATCCTAATTCACAGAAAATGGAGAAGTTTCTGTGAAATAGCAGATGTGTCCACCTGTTTCTGCGTTCTCTAAGACCCTTATTACTCCAATGGTGCATGGGACAACACAGGGCAGATCAGTACCTCCTTCATACTTTGTCAGGCTATCCTTAACTTGGAAGATGATACCTTCAGCTACTGTTTAAGAGACTTAAGAAAAGTCTCATTCAGAAAAGTGGCAGGGAGATTGAGTAAAGTTATTGTTTAACAAATGTTATCTCCTCTGAATATGCAGGACATAAAACAAAAAAATACTCCACAAATTCATCCCCAAGAAAACAGTATGATTTTTGCAGTACCTTTGCAAAAAATGAACTCTGTTTGCCATAAATTCTATTTTACAACATATGTAGATCAGCACAATGTGCACTGAAAAAAAAAAAATGTTGGTTCTAATTAGTTTGAAACTGGATTAAAAATGCTGAAGGTCTGTTCAAAAATAGTCAGAACTAATTTACAGTTTTTATTAATTTTGGAAAGTGCCTTGGCACTGATTTTTTTTTTTTTTTTTTTTTTTTTTTTTTTTGTCTACCTTAAAATCCAAGAAAAGAGCTTCTTACACTATTTTGTTTCCCATGTCTCTCCAACATCGTTAATGCTACTTATGATCTCCAATATTTAGGGCAGCTGTCAAAGGGTTTTTTTCTTCTCTGTTCTTTCCAGGTGCTTTCCTACGTTTTCTGGAAAGATACTACTTTTCTTTTCAGAATATTAGGACCTTGACATTATCTATTTCTGTAACCTTCCATCTCATACTTATTTTCTCTGTTTATTCAGATCTGCCCACCTGTTCTTTCAATAGTAACTCTGTCTTGAGCATTCTTCCGTATCTGAGGGTGAACATTAATTCCAGAGTTTTACAAATATTTTTTTTACTTACAGTATGGTAGTGTACTGGTCCTAGACACCTGTCCTATCAAAGGAATAACATTTGTCAGCAAAAAAAGGAAAACTTTCACACAATTTTACTTTCTTTTCTTTGCAGAAGTAGTCAAAGGCAATCAAGAGTGGAGAAAAAAAAACACTCTAAGCAAAAGGCAACTGTGACTGATATGGCTAACTTCAACAA
>WHYT01016740.1:0-24897 GCA_009806455.1 Tetrax tetrax | reverse complement strand
AGCTACTGTTTAAGAGACTTAAGAAAAGTCTCATTCAGAAAAGTGGCAGGGAGATTGAGTAAAGTTATTGTTTAACAAATGTTATCTCCTCTGAATATGCAGGACATAAAACAAAAAAATACTCCATAAATTCATCCCCAAGAAAACAGTATGATTTTTGCAGTACCTTTGCAAAAAATGAACTCTGTTTGCCATAAATTCTATTTTACAACATATGTAGATCAGCACAATGTGCACTGAAAAAAAAATGTTGGTTCTAATTAGTTTGAAACTGGATTAAAAATGCTGAAGGTCTGTTCAAAAATAGTCAGGACTAATTTACAGTTTTTATTAATTTTGGAAAGTGCCTTGGCACTGGATTTTTTTATTTTTTTTTTTTTTTTTTCAGACAACGTGTTGTGGGATCAGAAGACACACACTGTTGCAACGTGATGAGAGAATTAGGTAATACAGGAGGGTGAGTAGTTCTGGAAATTATGATCACTTATGGGATTTCACACTACAGAAATTACACCTGCAGAGGTTAAAGTACTCAATAAAGAAACAACTCTGAATTTGTTGAGGAAGAAAGCAAGCTCAGCAGATACAGAAGTTCATTGAATCAAGCATGGCACTGGGAGGAAAGTAGCTTGAATTTCCCTACACATCTGAACTGTAAAACAGCACATGATGCTTACTGGAAGTGTTCCTCTTACCGGTATTATAAGCTTGTCTGCTGTCAAGAAAATCAGCTGGCACCCACAGCTCTGCCTGGTCATTGCCTGTGCTGAAAGTCATGGTGTATGGGTACCTCTCTGTTTGGGCTCTTCTTGGAAACTTAACTCTTATGAGTTTGTAATAGCTTTTTTAATCAGCCAAGTATCTTCCATTTTTCCCTCTAAACTCTTCAGAATCCTTATACTTCAGTTATAGAACTATTTTCTGCATAGGTTCTGGCCATTATGCACATAGACACTCATTCCTGTGCTAGTGGAGCAGTCTGCCCATCTCCTCCACCGCGACAGCATGACTGGAATGGTCCAGACTAAACCACTCATTTTTGCAAAGAACTTTTCATCATCTCACCAATCCATTTTACAGAACGGCTTCAGAAACAATTGCACAGCTACATCTGACCAGGACTTTAGTGAGAGTAGGACTTCAGACACATCGTTAGGAAAATGTTTGTGCCACCACTCAAGATGCCAATCTCTAAACCATTCAGGTATCTGCTTGGCGTAGTCCAGGCTGGGAGAGGTGAGCCCCACTGGATGGGTAAGAACGCTCCTGCTTGGAGGGGAACTAGGTACAGTCCAGGAGGAAAGCTCAAGGAGACTAGACTCTAAGCTGTGTTAGGGATAATAAAGATTAAAAGTAAAACAAGGACTCAAAGGAAAGAGATTGCTAAGGGAAGGGAGCTGAAAAGCTTTAGAGGCGATGAAGGAATACCCAGCTTTTTGTCACTCAGAAAACTGAGTTGGCTGATACTAAATTGGATCCCTGCAGAAGAGCACAATGTGGAAAGAGCAAATATGTTTATAAATTGCTTTTATTTCTATTCCTTTTTATCTAATCACCTCAAGATTTCCTAATTTAAAAAGTTAATCTTAATTATAAGCTAATCAAAGTCTTCAGTGGGGAGCAGTTATTCAGTGCGTGAGGGCTGTTGAGTTTAAAAGCCTTTCCCCTCCAGACACTCCACTGCAGAAAAAGGCCTAGGCAAATCCTTTTCAACCACCTTTTAGCCAAGCTGAGTGTCATCTCATATCTCAGGGATAAACATGGTAAGATTTGCAAAGCAATACCTACAAATTCCTTGTGGACTCAGAATATTAGGAATAATTCCTGTTCTTACAGATTTCAGCAAGAACTGGAATAGACCTTAAATCTTCAGGAAAGTATCTTCAGGATACTCTAGAGCACATTTACAGTGATTCAGTGAAGTAAATATAATTAAAATTAAACTAACTTGTCAAAAGAGAGAACAAAGTACATGTTGTGATATAGTATCTTTCATTTGGTTAATACGAAAAACTGCATATTCCACAGTGGGTTTCCAATTCATAATTAATGATTTTTATTGAATTTACTTTTACAAGGATCTTGTTTTAAACAAAGCCAAGAGCTCTGTAGATTTCATTCCCATTTAGTTCATTTTCTTTCCACTGCCGTGAAAAATCATTCACTGCTTGGCTCTGATAACTCTTCAAAGAATATCATATAAGTTTTGAATTATATTTGAAGTCTAGTTATGATAACTGGGCATTCATTTAGTCTTACTTATCAAATCAATCAACATGGCAAAAAATACATACAGGTAGGCTTCATGAGAGAAAGACTTCTTGAAGTGTTATATATATCCTGAAGTCTGGCTATTCTGCAAAATTAAAAAAAAAAAAATGTATTCCCATGGCTGGCATATTTTTCTACATTTGCTTCCTATATGTAGATTAAGTTATTATTTCCTTTTAACATATTTATTTTTCCTATGATAAATTGTATTCAAAAGACAAATTGAGTATGCATGTCTCTGAATTATAAATATTTTACACATTTCTTCACTGAACATGGATACATATATTCTCTACAAAGAAAGAAAATAATCAGTCAGATCACAATACAAATCCTGTTGTTTGGTCTTCAAATAACAGGGGAACAAAAAAGTTTGCACTGTGACAGTTTATGCTTCTACAGTTTCTGAGAGGAGACAAACATTCACATCACCAAATTAATTTACATTCAATTTTCCTGAAAATCTTTTAAAAATCTTGATGGATACAAAGACTAAAGACGACAAAAATAATCACAAGAGTTTCCCCGATAGATTTACATTTATGATTCTCATAATCTTAAGGGAATTTAAACTGCAAATATGCTGTTATCAGCGGACAGAAAAAGATAGTGAGATTATTTCCAGTGGAGAACCAACATATTTTAAGAGAATCAAAGATGACAAGCTCATGAGTTGCAAAGAAGCATAACTTGTACCATGAATATTATTCATCAGGTTTAAGTCTTTTTCAAAATATGCCAGGGGACCGTACAAGGTTGACAACTGCTCTCTGGGAAGCTTTATTTTGTCAAGAATTTCACAGATGTGATTATGCTGTGTAATTTTAATATATTTTACCAGACTCCTTCAGGCATGGTTAACACTCTACTGAAAAATATATCAACAAAATTGGTGAAGTACTTCAACATGTTCAGAGTCACTTAGATTTGACTGACTGAACAGTTGCAAGAGACTTAAAACTTCCTACCGAGTTATTTGTCACTATTTGTTTATTTGTTATCTGGCACTACTGATTATTAAACGCAGTCCCACACCATAACAGACTAGCACGTAATATATATTTATCCACGCTACACAAGAAAAAGCATAATTTGCCCTTCACATTCAATGACTGAGAACTCTTCCTCAGTGCATTATTCCATAAAAAACCTTGAAATATAAGTGAATGCTAAGAAATAAAGGAAAACTCATTTGTTCTATGTTTGCACTGGAAAGGAACTTATCAGACAGAGAAAGCTGAGTAATTCAATGAAAAGAACCAAATCATGCTACAAATTAAGACCAAAAAATTACTTCAGTCTATTCTAAGTGAACATGGATGAAAATCTCTTCTTCATCTTAGTCATCTTTAAGTGCCTAACAAGACACATCAAACAAGCACTTCCCCTGAGGTTTCAGAGAGCCACTATGTCTTCCTTGACCATCATCCCACATCTGCCTGTGGCCAAAAGAAAATTAAGAACACCCAGAATCTGTATCACACACACTAAATGCATTTTTTTTCCTATTCTCTGCAGTAGACTAGCAAAAACTTCAAACCATGGATTATTTACATGCAATACAAATATGTTACACAAGCACAATGATCAATATTTTCATTAGTTATGTCTAAGGAATATCAATAAATTCATCAGCTGTACATCTAATGCTTATATCTTGAATTTCAGAACTGCACCTATCCTGTCACACAAACCTTTCAATTTGTTCTTTATGTTTCACCATGAAGGAATATTCCTTCTTTGCCTCACCAATTCTTCAAAAACACTTTCTACAACCTCATTCTGTTTTTAAAAATCCTCTCTATAATTACATGAGAGATAGTATTACGTGCCTCCTTTGTGGATTTTCAGTACTTGAGTGATCACACAAAGAAAAAAAAAAATTATCACAGGCAAACTCTTGCAACTGTATGGAAAGAAGAATTTATAATTGTATTAGCTTTTACATTTGCAATAAATAGATATACATTTCATAAAGTGTGAAAATCAGCAGAGCGCAACCTGCATTACAATAATAGATAAAATCAAGGGAGCTCTACATAAATTTCTCCAAGATAAATAGCTGTACCCTCAGATCAAGGCTTTTAAAATACTACATTCTAGGCTGTCTCTCTTGGAATAATCATTATTTTCCAAAAGCTCAATAGAGGTGAAATCCCTGTCTCAAAGTCAAAAGGTGTTTTGACATCTGCTTCAATGTGGCCTAGAACTATCCTAAGATCAAGAGATACAAACATGTGGAAAAAGAAAGGAAAAACACACATAAAACCAGTGCTCTTTCTAAATTTTCTTTTAAAACCATTTATGGTCTCTCCTTTTATAAACAGCTTCAGGATTAGACCAATCTCTCATTGCTGAGAGTTGTACGAAACATAATGTGTTGCCAGATCTCAACCATGCAACTAAGGTTTTGGTTGTTGTTACGACCCAGAGCCGTAGCAGGTCTGTGATTCCCTCGGACTAAATTAAGGTGAACCTACACCAAACGATCGATTTAGGATTTTATTTAACATTTGGAGGAACGACTTAACTTTGGAAACTTGGAAGGCATAAAGGGAGTTGGTAGCCGGGGCTCTTGGCGGAATATTTCTAAGAAGGAAAAGGAAAACAGAAGAGAGAGACAGAGGAAAAGAGGGAAAGAGATATCACCACCCTTGGATGCAGTGACAACGATGATGGGCGGGCGCGCAGATCTCCTGGTGGGGGGCTCACTGTGGCGAGCGGCCATAATGATGTGGGGGCACGGCACGCGGCTCCCTCAGGCAGTGTATTTTATAGTCTAATCCCAGCCTCCAGTTCTGCCCTTTGAAGCGCCTGGTTCCAGAAAGTTCTGAGTCCTCTGCACAGGCACGAAGCGGGTGCTAAATGTGAGGAGTGCCCCCTCGCAAGCCCCCTCCTCAGAGGACCACTGTGTGACCTCTGGCCATATTCAGCAAGTCGTTAATGGGGTCTGGGGAGCTACACATCCCCCATGCGGCCTCCCCCTCCCTATGCAGACTGTCCCTGACAGTTGTGTATGCTTCAATGCATTCCTTTTTTTTTTTTCTGTCCCAGATATGTATTTCAATTCTTTTACAGCTCAAGTCCTCTGATGTTTCAGTGGTGTATTTATGAAATGCAGGGCAGTTTACCCAAATAGCCATTCCTATTCTAAAAGTTAAAACCATCCATCTGGCACATAACTTGAGGCCAACTGTTAAGCATTGACTTGATAGAGGCTTATGACAAAATGCTAATTCACTTCATGTTTTGCATGAGAACGGTAGAATGAATATGGAGGGCTATTAAAATATGAAAATGATTGATGCGTGCCTCATCAACAGCATCTCCTACTCTTAACTCTAGTCAATGATTCAAATTATGTCAAGCCAACATTTTCAGGAAATGTGTAAGGAATTTGGCAGCTACTTCAGCTTTCCAGCTCATTTTACATGTAGTTCCACAAAACTTAAATCATCCTCTCCTTCAAAGACAGTTCTCTGAAATAATATCTAGCTGTTAAAAAGAATGTACTGAAACTTGTTTCTGCTTTAGTATTGTCAAGTTCAACTAAATGCAAAGAGAAAAATATTTATTTGAATCTCCAGAACTGCATCTTCTGATATTAAGAGACATTTTAGGGGTCTTTCTGAGGGTTTTGAATTCACCAATTAAATCTATAAATTTGTCTATTGGAGTCAGGGCCCTGATGGCACAGCCAGCCCTGCCTGGCCCCCCCAAAGCTCCCCTTAGCCCTTGATCCCACATGACCCCCCAGGGCCATTAGCCCCTGCCCCCACAACGCCGCAGCAGGGCTGCTCTCCAGCTCCCCACAGCCCTGCCTGGCCATGGGCCCGTCAACTCTGGCCTACCTACAGGCCCATGTCCCAGCCTGTCTGCAGCCCATCCCTAGGGAGGTGCCCGATCCTCTGATCTGGGGCTGCCCTGATGGCCCTGACTGCCCCACTCCTGACTGGGGGTGAGACTTGCCCTGGCTGCCAGGCCCTGCCTGGCCACCGCACCATGGGGACCTCTTGACACCCCCAGCCACCAGGAAGCCCTTGACACCTCAGTAGCACAATCTTTCTACCTTATTGATTAAAATAATTAAACAGCATATTAAAAATGTTAACTTATTGTTATGAACTGCCCTTATTATCCATTCATTCTACTGAATATACTCTTTGGTCAATCCAGCAAAAGGTTGTATGAAGGAATGTAACAGTATGATCCAACGAGCATTTAACAGCTTCTCCAGACAGCTGTTTTCAATTGCCGCAGTTCTCACATAGTAGGGACACAAAATCTTCCTCTCTCATTAAAGTGCTTTACAATTGCCAGGTTAAAACAACCCTTCCTGAGTGTAAAATAAGACTAAATATTTAGTGACTTTTAATAATACAGCAGATCACGTAGGCATACAGAGTCCCTATCTAAAAAAAAGACCAGAGGTCTAAGTTCAAAAGAGATGAAGAATCGTGGAAGGCCCTGAGGAGGATGGTCACAGGTGCAGATGATTCACTACTGCTCTTGCTCCCTCCTCTTGCCCATTAAAAAAAAAAAAAAAAAAATTATTTGTCATTTGGTGCAAGTTATGGTCCAAAGTTGGTTGGTTTTTTTTTCTCATTTCAGTCTCAATGTGAGAAAAACATTGGTACATGATTTTCAGAAAAAAAAAATAATTTGTATCAAAAGCAATTAGAATTTTCCAGCTGCAGACCAGCAAATACTCTGTCTGGTTTATTTCTGTCTTACAAATAAGCTGAGCTAGTGCTTAATATAAACATTAAAAATCAGCCTCAAAATCTCATATTCTGGTGTGTGCTGTCCTCGTAATTTTTAATTAAGAATATAAAGTCAGTTGGCCAAAGACCCATCTATCCTAGCACCTCTGTTTTCAAACAGTTACAGGGGCTGTAAACAGTAGATGGAGAAATAAAATAGGCTGAGCATATACAGCACTTCCTTTTCACTCTTCAGATTGCCATTTATTTTCAACTCAGAGACTTACAAAGCTGGATAAGGACTGTGTGAATTTTCTACTGGTAATACAACATCCAGCCTGGATCATGGCACTACTTTCCAGCTTCTGTGCTGCAAGAGAGTCCTTACAACTGATAATACAACAACTCAAAAGAAAACTGCTGGCTGTTTTAAAGTATACTCCAGCTCATGCCCTACACAGTTAAAATTTGCAAATAATCAAACAATAACTTTCGAGGTAAAGCCTAATAATTTGACAAGGTACTGAGGAATTCCACTACAGGGAATGGGAATTTATCAAGAATTTTGTTAGATACAGCGGCCTTTGTAAAGGAATCCATCCAAAAATACACTGCTACCAAAGCCATTGCTTAGGCCTCCTCAGTGCAGTCAAAGCTCAGCTCTATGGAGATGTATTACATGTACTTTTTTTCTGAAGGTTTACATCTCTTTGTAATTCCCCAATTTCTGCTTCTGTTTCAGCAATTACAGTTGGTGCCTCTGCTATCATACAACTATGGGCAAGAAAACAGTATGATTTTCCAAAATAATAATTTTCTTTCAGATCAAAATCTTTGCTTCTGTCTCTATCCAATTTACGATGACACAAGGTCAATACTCCAAAACAAAATATTCCATTTAAGCTTCAGTACTATTTCTTCATGTAATTCAAGAGGTGACGTACTATTAAACATGTATTTTCAAAATTCCCAAGTGGAGAACAAAAATGTTACTAAAACTGTCTGGAGCAAGGCTCTGTGGCTCTATTTCAATCACTGCAAACTCCAACTTCTACTTAGAATTTATGAAATTCATTTAAATTCCACAATGCCAGAGTCCTGCCAGCACGAATTGAGTCTCAAGGTCAACTTCTGCAATTTATGTGACTAAACAAATAATTGTTATTTTTCATAAATAAAGATGACAGCATAAAACCCAGGGATTTTAAGTTATCAAATATCTACCAAGAAAATTAAAGATTAAAAAAATTACAAAATACTATATCAAACTTTTCTAAGTGTTCACTTTTGATTGTACAGTATGTGAAAAGTTCTCTGCATTATGGAGTTTCTAGAAAAATAATTTATATAATATATATTTAAGGCATGGATTTTTTTAATAGCTAAATTAAATACAGATAAGATTATGATAATCATCATTATTTTTATTCCTAATCAAAGCTGGGAAAGCCGTTAAGATAATAGTCATAGTCCAATGCCGTCTTAAACAAAGAAATTGCTACTCTGCCTCCATAATATCTCTCTCATCGTCACTGGCAGCTGGAATATCAGCAGGTTTCCATCTATTATCATTAGTTACTGGGCTTGATGATGATTACTGTGCCACTTGAGTCTGGGATCAAATAATTAGTACTTGTAACTGAGAATGTGAGCTTTATCACAGCTTCTGCCTCTCTCCTAGTAATCGCAATGTAAAGATAAAAACGTGTTCTGTATGACTCTCTTTAGTCTGAAGTTTGTACTGAAAGTCCTGATGGAGAACAACGACAAGGTCTCTGAAACACTAATAAGACATTCCTAAAAGTGGTCAGTTATTAAAATAAGTCTTTTTAGTACAATTAATAAGGCATATACATTCATAAAGCACCCTATGCCAAAAAGTCCAAACCTGCACAGGGGCAAAGTTAATCTGGGATTGTATCTTCTCAAAAAGATTTTAAAATATTAGTTCTTTATAGTGTGAGCTATCATCTCCAGAACATCAGCACTGTCCTCACCTTACAGAAGGACATAGGGAATATTTGCCAAGATCCCACCAGTGCTGCTTTGGCCCTGCTGCACTGAGTGGGCGTCCTCCATGGCCTGCTGCGAGTCCGCCTTAGAAACACCCAGAGTGAGAAGACCCACAGGGGAGAACTACACTAAATGTTTGCCAGCTACTCTTCCTCCATGTGTTGCCTCTCATATTGTTTCTATGCATTGATGAATGTCTACAAATTATATCAGAAGGAACCTCAAGTTTTGACTGCTCCCCATCCAAATCTTGTAATAAAGTCACATGTTATTATTCACATACTAAGACCACAGTGCTATAAAATATGGGAAGAATACTATGAACAACTTTAAAATAAATTCAAGCTATAGCTAAGAAAATCTGCAGGAGAGGTATGAGACGATGACAGTTACTCAAAAACTTCAAAACAGAGGAAACACATTTCTTCGAGGAAACTAACATAACATGCAAGGAAGAAATACAGCAACAAATATGGTCAGTATGATTACTTTAAAGAATTTTTTTTAAATAGGTTTCTTTTAATTATTCCATATAAGAGAATGCTGACTTAAAACTAAAAAAAAACCACCACATTTCTGTAGCATTTACAATTAAAGAAAAAAATTTCAGTATAGAAATAATTTCAGAAGTTTATTTCATGTTATTAACATGAAAGTATGTTTATCTTATATATTATTTTATATTTTTTCAATAAACTTCTAGTATGCTATAAATAAGCAAGGATTTCTATTTCTTTAAGAAGTGTAAATTTCAGCAAACATTAAAATATTAATCATTTCAACTTTGATTCTGGGCACAGGCTTAAAGACTATTTTAATAACTACCATAAAACAATTATTGTTTGCTTTATACAGTGTCATCCATTACTTAGATGTAGATGTGATAAATATTTCTAACAACTTAATTGCCTACGTAGAAAAATTAGTGAACTGTGGCCACTTCAATTTTATAAATTGGAACCCAGCCAGAGTGCTGCAGTTCTGAGAGTTACATTATGGAAAGTGATGATCACTGAACAGCAAAGCTTCTGGTAAGAAAATTCCATTAAAAATACATAATCCACTGGACTATGAAATTTTCATATGGTTATCACATTTATGGCTCCAAATTTTCAGGAAAGAGGAGGGAGGGGGAAAAAAAAAATAAGAAAAAGCAGTAGTTTTATTTGGAAATGACAAATTTTTCTTTAGGTCTGATATGAGTAAAAATTATTTCTTATGACAGAGTCTTATTATTAAAACCTATGTAAAGGAAATAAGCAAAATTTTGCTTTGGATTAGAAAATGTCAAAGAGATTTTTATTTTTTTTTTTTCCCAATTATAAGAATGAGAATCTGGATAGTGATAAGAAGTTGGAGCCTGAAGTTTAAGTGCACTCCTGCAGCCCATAAAGGAAAGGAGAGAAAATACTGAATCTTCAAATAGGTAAAAGTTTGTCCAAGAAGCAACACATCAGGGAAGCGATAATAATTTTGATAACCATCATAACATGACAACCAACCTACATGTTTGTTTTGGGGGTTTTTTTGTTTGTTTTTTTTTTTAAGATGGAGGTTGAGTTTATACAATACTAGAGGACATAAAACCATACATTATACCTTACAGTTGGGTAAACAAAATAAATATAATCCTCCAAAAACTTAGGAGATGGAGAAGAGAGACACTGGCATGATTCTCTTTAACGGAGCCAATAGTCACTATTAGGGCACTCATTAAAAATACAGAAGACTGATTCTGGCACCACACCAGAGGTTACAAAGATGTAAATCTGTCTATCAAATATTGTACTGCTTTTTCATTTAAAAATTTGAAATGTTATCAGATCCAAAATAGAATCAGATGTCCAAACCTCTGTATTTCTTTCAAACCTTAATTTCTGGTTTTTGATTGTTACTGCTGATTACATGACTTCCATTGACAATTTTGACAATCTTGAGAAACCTTTCTGTTGTCTAAAATGAGCATTATCATTGGAAAATTACTCCACCAGATATGATTAATTTGCTTTAACATTATTCTATTTACCATACTTTGTTTTTAACAAGAAAGTACAAGACACCGGATCCTGTTATTAGAAGGAACAGTAATTTCATTTCAAAACAAAGACTGATGTATTTAAATTTCTGCACAATTCATTCTAAACTAACAATATTGGTCTTGGCAAAACTGCCTCATGAAGGCACATTCTAATTTAACTGCCTCGGATCAAATGAAGCTAGTGACAACACCATTCTCATTATGCTACGTTCCCATTTTCTCTTAATCTGTTTCTAAATAGTGACTAATTAATCTCATCCAAATATTTCCGACTTCAAAGATACGACCATGCCTTAGTGTCAAACAAGAATGAAGCCAAATTTCTGTACTTAAACCAAAGCCATTGAAGTATTATATACTAGCATATGTGCAGGTGCAGATTTGATACAGAATCCCATTCGCCACAGTTTTTCTGAACGGAATCCTTAGCATTCAAGAGCTGCAAAAGTTGGATCATTCTCTAGTAGATTTTTTTAATGCGCTGGCACAGCATAGTACAAAATATTGTGAATTTAAATACATTTATATAAAGGCATTCAGGTCATGTCAGTTTTAATCAACACAGTTTCTAGTTACAATTAAAATCTCTATTATAGCTGTATTTCTGTTAGTATTGGTATTTGAAGTTAAAAGCAATTTACACTTATTATTGTTAGACTCCTCAGGGCATATTTGGAAAAAATAGCATTCTATATATCTTTTTATATGTATCATATGAAAATTTAAGTGAAATATCTATTTTCATACCAAGTCATTCAATAGTCCAGAATACAGACATCTGACAACAAGATGTTTACTTCCAGGTTATGAGTTCAAACGCAACGTGGGACAGAAAAGATAGACAATTTAGCACTTGGTGATATCTCTATGACTTGTATTAAATAAATGTCACAGCTTTTAGAGTCAGTAGGAACTGTTATGATTCTCAGGTCTGACTCCAGATTCAGCACAGGCCACAAAGCTTTGCAGAGTAATTTGTGCATTAAACCAATGAATTGTATGAGGTAAAGAATTTACTTTGGGAAGGCGTTCTTCTTGGTTTACACTTTACCTGATGAAGAATCTACTCAACTGCAATGTCCCCTTCACAACCAAAATGTGTCAGTGCCCATTTATGTACCACAATCTTACAAAACATAAAAAAAAAAAAAAAAAAAAAAAAAAAAAAAAAACAACCCAACATTTTTACTCAGTTGATTTAGATGTGTCCTTACATCTGTAAAACTTACATCTTCACCTTAGTGAATAAAGTTGTATAAGCGCTTTTCAAGGTTTTCAAAATTTTTAACTCCAAAGTGCTCAATTCCAGCACAGGTAGAAAAGAGTAAAAGCAATTCCATCCTTTGTGCTTTAAGATTTGGACTGACCGCTTGTCAGTAAATTAACACTATACAAACCAGTAGATAGCAAAAGGAATTGCATAAGTGGCATTGATTATACACCTTGAAAATGGTATTTTTCTTCTCCCCAATATTCTGAATGCTAATACACAGAAAATAAAATCTTAGCTTAAAACTCCAGCCTCAGGCTGCATCTTCAGAGACAGCAATTACAATCTCCCTGTAAACTGAAAAATTTCAAATACAAGTTTGAAGGAGAACAGAGAGAAAGTAGAAGCACATTTTAAAGCTTCAAAGAACAACTTCTTCAGTTAACCTACTTTTAATAAATTCCTCCTCAAAGTAACAAATGTATCTGTTGGGTTTCAAATTTTCAACTATAACTTCCTACCTTCCTACATTATTTCCATTTTTTCCTCTCCTACAGGGGATTAGAATAAATCACGGTGGGGTTTTTTTTCCAATGGATTTTGGTCTTAACTGTATCGCAAACAAACGTTACCAGTTATCCTCTCTATCCAGCTGGTTAGTTTTTCTTCTAGATTCCTAATATCCAGTCTCACAGACAGAAGACCAACATCCTTACTTGCCCTGCCACAACTCTTACTATATGCTGCTGGTGTATTTGAATGAAAATATTTCACTGTATGAAAATAATTTTTTTGACATGCTAACAGCAATTTTTTAGAAAGTCAAAACTCATGTATCAAACCAGTATTCATAAATTAGAAAGAAAATCACCTCTTTGCTGAAAATAAACACGATGATAGACTTAAGCTAAAATAATTTTTCAAAAAGTCATGTGTGTCTGCAAAAAAAAGGTGCTTATAACAAAAGTGCCTCTCAGCTACAGTGGTTATTGTGTACTTCAGTACATCTCCTACTTACTTTGATTTGCAGCCAATATCCTGATAGAAAACCAATCATCCTTCTATGTTTTTCTTGTACTAAACTGTTGTTTGCTGTTTGTTTGTTTTGATGACTATAAGCAGTAGTGCACTTGACAGGGATGATAAGGAACCCAAATTTATGCCAGCCTGTGTCGACGTCTTGTATACATAGCCCCCTATTAACTCCTTTGGAAGCTGATACAGCTGCAGGAAAGATATTCTATACTTTATTATGTCCTAAAACAGCTTGTCTGACTAGATCAATTCATCCCGGCAATACTTCTGAAAAACAGCTTTATGGACAAGGACTTCAAAGTCAAGTTCTCATGAACGTTCTCACTGCAGGAACCTTAACAAAGCATCACAACCATGGCAGTTTGCATGTTTTTGTTCTATCATTTCATTTCCCATACTTGATGACTGACCACTTGAACAACCATAATGAATTTAAAATTCATAAATGTATGTTAACATAACACTAGCAATTAAGATCTTTTGCATGACATTTTGGACAGACAACAGAAGCTGACAAAGTCTTTGCAGTTACCATAGGGACAAATTCGTATTAGAAGCAACTCAAAAGCAAGATGTGCTGTTAACTCTTGAAGCACATTTTTTGTGAACTTCCCTTGCCATCACTTCAGAAACACTGTCTAAATTAGGAGCACATGCGTGGTTTTGCATTCCCACCTTCTTTCACCCACTGATATCAGAAGCTGAATAAGTCTGACACTAACACTAATGGAAGAGATTACCTCACTGCAAATTGTCTAATCTTAATTTTCTTTTGTTTAACTTCAGAGTTAGCTACTCACTTTGCTTTGGTATTACTGTTTCTGTTTGTCTTGTTTACTTCTCCTTTTAATTTTGAATTCCCCCAAGGGGTCAATCAGCAATGTGCAATTTAATGGGGAAAAATTATAAATTGTGCAAGGCAAGAAAGTAATAAGTGGCAATTATAAAAAGTTCCCATTCCAGCTTTTGCTCTGAAGCCAAGTATTTGAAACAAAACTCATACTGCCTATCTTCAGCAATATTGTTTTGGGAACTCTCCAGCAAGCCAGTTCTTATAAAATTTTTGCTTTGTACCCATACGTGGACACAAATTTGCTTTTCATCTCTCTTGTCCACATCTTTACAGATTTTAGAGTTACTGTTTCAGGCTTCTTGACTGCCACAGTTTGTGTGCTGCTGCCAAATCCACTGTTCAGCTACGCTTATATATCTCAGTAGAGGTCTTCATTAGTACACGTTGCAGAGGATGAGAAACTTCATTCTTTGCATTATCGCAATTAGACACATCCATCCTTAGGTTCTTAATAACCACATAGTATCTGCAGATATACTGATGATCCACACCCTGGTATATGCGACAGACATTGTTTGTTTTTATAGCATTAATGATGCTCAGTTTATCAGAAAGAGAAGATTTTCCTACAATGATGACATTTTTTAACCACATCTTAATATGTGTATGTGTCTTTCTCCTCTCTTCTAAAGATCTCTACCCTTTTTATTTGAACTTCCTGATATTTTCATATTTCCTTGAGATTGTTTCCAGCCACAGCTTAAGAGTCAAGTTTTAAAAAAACATCACATCTCGTAATATCTTTCAGGTTCTTGAACAGGAACCAGATCTGAGGGAGGAGAAATGGATGGACTTTCCAAGGAGATGTGGAAGATGCATCTGCAGCACTAGTTTGGGAACTCCAACAGGACCCAAAGGGATACTGTAAGGACAGGCATTCTAACATAATATGTTCACTCTCAAAATCTCCATAGGACCTAAATTTTAATACAATTTCTCTGATATTAAAATGTTAGTATAAGAATGCTCTCACTGAAGGGTCTTTGGTCACTGAATGCACTGTTGAGATAATATAGATACTATTAAAAAAATAAAAATCAATATTTCTATAGCTCCCATCCCATTTTACTATGCAGTGAAAGAGACTACTCTGGGTTTTGTTAGTCCTTTATGCTTTTAGGAAGAATGGATAAAGACACTTAGGATGACTGTGACCTAATATCCTCTGGTCACAGAGAGATATTGCTAAAAGATTCTCATCTTGCTTTCAGAGGTGAAGCTGAGTGTCCCATCAGTCCACGTGACTCCAGGTAATGGCAAAAAAAAAGGCCTACTACCTAGTGTCTTCTCCAAGTGCTGACTGAAAGGTACTTTGGCCTGGGTTTCTCTTTCCTCAGAATTACGGCATTCATTATCTTAGAACTTTACCGTACTATTTTAGGTCAAATCTAACGTGACAAGAGCACTCAGGCAAAAAGTAGTTGTTTCAGACTCTAAAACAATAGTGGTAAACCAGACAACAGAAGAAAATCAAATCTGTGTTAGAGAGGTCTCTTCGCCCTAGGGTTCGTGTAGCAGAGTCTAAGGCATTGAATCTTTATAAAAACAGTTTCTTCAGGTAGCACAGCAGAAAAACAAAACAACTTGAGCTGGGTGCCTCAGGAGAGGGACCCCACACAAAGAAATCTCTGGACAATCATACCCTTGCAATCAAAGTTCCCCTCTCCTCATGTGATGATTCAGTCCAACAGTAATACTTGTCTCTGAGGTCTTCTTGTTCCTCACTGGTTCCCTTCTCTGTCTCCAGGCAGGCAGTTCTTTTTCTTTTCTCAAGGATGCAGCTTCTATTGATGGACATGGCTACCTTATCCTTCCAGTTTAACACCAGTTTCAGTGCCTTCTTTTGCCTAACTCAGTAAAAGTTCAGTATAAGTTCAGCAGTATCTAGGTGAAAGTTCACAGCTTGTGGCCTAATGCTTTGGCAAGTCTGGCAACTAATACTAGGCAGTTGTTAAGAATATTATTTGACATGTGGAAACTGAGACACTAATTTGAGTGGATCAAGTGTTTCACTACAGATGCATGAAATCAGTATTCTGCATGTTTTCTAGGCTTCATAATTCATACTGTGCAAATTATTACTAGTGGGAAAGTTGTGATGAAGCTTTCCCTGTTCTAAACAATGCCACATCTGTTCATTTATAACTGTATTTCTCCTCTGCTCACCTCAGTTGCATCATTTATATACCAAATCTGTTAAAATTTATGACCCTTCTACTCAATAAATAGTGGAGGTTGTATGAAATTATTTCAGTCAGAAACTGAAGGGAAATTCAGTACTGTAAACTCATTCAACTGAGAACCTGAATTTCAAATCATATGGCAAAATTTATTACAATGAGATCTGCAGCATTTCTTCCATTTATTTTTACCATGCCTACACAAGTATCCTCTTCAATCAATGCAGCAATTTGACTTGGGCCTGTTCCCGTAATAAAATGTTTTTTACTCTTAGGAAACTTCCTTGCCATACTCAATACCTGTATTCTAACTTCTACCACATCTGCCCTTTGGAAATTTGTGTAGTGTCTCTAATTTTCTTAACGTCCCTGTGAATAAGATATTACTTGTGTTTTCCCAATTTTTGTAACAAGATAGTGAGAATCAGCAAATGCTACCGGGAAAGCTAGCACTATTTTAACATGAATTTGCCATGAAAATAAAATAATGCATGTGCTGGAAAAAACACAGTAAAATGTTTAGACATACTGAGTGTACAGTTTTGCATCATTTAGGGACATGCTGTCCACATACAGATCCTCATTTCTTGTCTTCTTTCCTTATTCTTTCCAATATAATCACTCAGCTATAATAATGTTACGTTATATCTTTAATGCAGGAAAGTGCTCAGTAACTACTCAGGCAGCTATCATCACTGAAAGTTTTTAGGCAAATGCTCACAGTTGTTAACCTACACAGAAGTCACCATTAGCTTGTTAAGATTTGTGCGTAACACCACCCTAAAATAAAAATGAAATAATCATCTGTCTTGCTGTTTTCATTCTTGAAATGTAAACTTTGGTGAGTATTCCCCAGCATGATAACTACAATCTCATGCAGACTCAACAGGCATAAGGATTTTGAGACATTGCTTCTGTCCATACTTCACATCTAATCCATTTTTAAGGTATTGTCTTTTGAGCTTACGTTTTCAGTAAGTTCCTTGGGGTATTTGTTTCCACAGTTTTAGAAAATATATTTAAGAAAATTGCTTTCCATCCACATGTACTATGCTATGGTCTAGGCATGCACTGAGTGGAACTAGATCTGAAAGTGTGCCAGGATTTATTTCCAGTGCTTGTACTCATTCCGTATGTTGCTTAATTTTCCCTACTAATTCATTTCTTGCCAAAGAATAGTGGTATAATTTTGCTGATTATATTATCTGGAAAAGACAAAAACACGTTCTTCTAGGAACTATATCATTAAGGAGAGTTATGCCCAGCATAATAGCAAACAATTATTACGAACAATATTAATGCAGATATTTCTTCAAATAAAAGCTAAGAGAGTTCTTCTCCAAACACACATAGGTTTAATTAAAAAAAAAAAAACAAGTTATTTTCAATCTGCCTTCGACAAGCAGTGATGATAATTTGGAATAGGGTACTTTTAACACAGAATGAACTCATGAGTGTGTAATGCCAACCTTTCTCAACTAAACAGACTAGGTAAGAAACAATTCTAAGTCATTAAGAATCTAAACTCTGCAACTTAGCATCTCCTTTTCTTCTTAAAAAATTAAATATATTTAGGTCGCATGTGGAATTCTTAGTAATTCTGCTTTTAGTTTATTATTGTTCTCACTTTTACTCAGAAGTTCAATGGAAGCAGACAACAGGGGAAATGGAATGCTTTTGAAAATATTCTCTTAAGCATGTACATACATCCCAGCATTTTCTGGTGGAGTAAAAGATTAAAAATAAAAGCCTATTTTTATATTATTTTTTGAAAAATTCTTCTTATATTAGTTGGTGGGGAACCAGTCTTTCCTCAGATATGGAAAAAATTATGCTGGTAAAGATGCAAGGAGCAAAAGAACTATACAGCAATGCTCTTGCACCAGGTCTGTCAGGTGTGTAGCATCTTCACCAATATGCAACGTAAGGGTTTTGGGGGCACAGAGAGGGTGCTGTTATGTATCAGAAGAATGACAAATCGGTCAACGTACGTTGGAGGAGATATCTGACTTCATTAGATTAGGAATATGGTAAACATCATAGAAATAGCATGAGAAAGGGAGTAGAGTTCAGTGCAAATCCTACCATAGATATAGTTTATAAATAATAAAAAAGCCTGTCTCTCTACATAAGCCATTTAACAAGCTCTACAACCTCTACATAATAGAGTTTCTTCTTACTTTTATAACTCATACTTAAAAAAAAAAACAAAAAAAAAAACCTAAAAAATTGTTTTACAACCAGAAATCTAACTGCTTAATAAATTACTGAATGTGAAACAAATCTAAGAAAACTCAATCAAATGATGAAACCTGGAAGATTATGGCATCAACAGTGAGACTCATAGCTATACTTCAATAGCCTGTGAAGCGAACCACTAAATCAGTAAGAATGAAAGACTACAGCAAGCAAAACAAAGATTCATTTGTAGCAATTATATTGTTTATATTTCTTAGGATCACTCTCCTTTCCTCCCATTTTTCAACAATAACTGGGAAAAAAAATGGGAAGCAAAATATTGTGACCAACATAACGCCTTCTTTGGAGTTCATAAAGTAAAATTCATTGTACTTATCAGGGCTTCTAGGAGTAACTGTAAGAGTGAAAGCCATGAAGAGTTATTCCTTATTTCACTCCTTTTCCCTTGGCTTAGAATGAGCACACTGTAATCTTACTGCTGCAAATCAGATTGTTGTGTTCTGCCTCCATCCTTGATTTCATAGAAACAGGGTACCCTTGCCTGATGTCATTACCCTAAAAGATTGCTGCTTGCATTAAATGCTATTATTTGTTTTTTCTGATTAAAGATATTACATTTTATTGAATAACTGTAAATCTAATTCAGAAGACATTGAGCTGACATCAAAATGCTGTGATTAGAAACTGCCTATTAGAGAACTAAGACGACATTAAGGATTACCAGTTATTTGGTTACATACACGAAAGTAGTCTTAATCCTCGATTCAAAACTGAATCTCCAAATGAAGACAAGGAACTTACTATTCAAGGAAAGTTACAAAACTTAATAGGATTTTCATGCTCAACTATAGAAAGACATCTTCTTCTGTATTTTATCTGTCTAAAAGATAGATCTTCAGTCACTCTAGTAAATTTGGGGGGCACGCTCTCAAGGTTATTGTCTACTACCCGCAAGTACATAAGCACTATCAAATGGACAAAGAATACCTGGATATACAGAGTAATGTAAGATGAAAGAAAGACAGACACACACAAAAATCTCAGAAATGCAGAATAATTTATTAATTTAACTAGAACAAAATTACCCTGTTATTAATACAAAAATATTTTCTGATTAGACTAGAGCTTCAGCATGAAGACAAATGCCAGAATTTCTAGATCACACTTTCTGGGTGAAGAATCAAATAGCACAGAATGTTCTTTGCTAGAATCATTCTTAATTATTTAACAATTGTCCTTCCATTTAATGACTAAGATGCATTGTATTATAGGTTTTCCATTTCCCTACATTTTCATAATTTGTATTTTCTATGAAGTGGTAAAACATCGAAATATTTTCTGTTCATAGCATGCATGAGTATTCATCTCACAGAACTCTGCTAGGATTTTTCAGTGATGAACAAGTACCATGGACTAGCAAGTAAAATGCTTGACAGAAAGGAATATAAAGATTTTTAAAAGCAATATATTATCTGTACCCATACTGAAGAACTAACCTGTTTTAAATACCAAAGAACCAGCATAGTAATTGTCAAAGACATTTGTCAACTAGAACTGTAAATCAATGACTTAAACTTTACGTATGAACAACTGTATACCAGATTATCCCCTATCCTTCCTTAATTTGATGACAAAACTAATAACGTTCCTTAGCTCTCTGTGTTCACCTGAAAATCCAAAAGTGTATTTCAAAGTTGTTCTTACAGATCTACTTACACTTCATTTTCCTCTATCTTTCTTTAGTTTTGTGCAGACCTATAGAAAATGTAGTTTGGTTGTCAATTTTGAAATACCTGCTGTTTCTTAATGCGTTAAGAAATTTTAAAAAGATGTTGTTTTCACAGTCTATTCTTACAAACAAACGGAAAAGAAATTTTGAGTCAACATTTTTATCACTGAGGTATTTTCTGAAGTTTTTAAGGAGAAATTCCTAAAACAAATTCTGCTGAAAGAAAAAAAAAATCATTCAGTGAGCAACAGCAAAGCGTTCCTAAAAGATTCAGACCTTCTGTTTAACTTAAGGCTTCATTCTCTGAAAAAAAAAAAAAAAAAAAAAAAAAAAAAAAAAAAGTGACACAACAAGCCTACAATAGATAAGACTGATAAGAAAATATAAGGCACAGAGAAAAGTCACCAAAAGGCAAATGGTACAGTGAATTTCCAGCTCTCCTAGATGAACTAGGAGAATAATAAACTATGTCATAGTTCAGCCCCCCTCACTCAGGACCAAGTTACACCGTCACTCACTGATGCACGCACTTGCTCGCTCACTCCCTCCATCCTCCAGCAGGACAGGGAGGGGAACTGGTAAAGAAAAGAAAGCAAAACTTGGGTTGAGATTTAAAAAAGAGTTTAAGAGAAAACAGAAGAAAAGAAAACAAAGATGGAAAATAAAATAAATAACAACAACAAACCCCAATAACAGAAAATACTGAAGGAGGTAACTTACAGCACAGTAGCTCACAGGGGATCCTGATGCCCAGCTCCCTCCCAAGCAGCAGAAGCCTCCCCTCAGCCCCCTCCTCACTGACACACTGAGCGTGGGCTCACAGGGGGTGGAACAGCCCTTGGACCAGTTTGGGTAACCTGTCCCAGCTGTTGGCTAACTGGTAACCTATCCCAGCTGTGTCCCCCAGCCACAGGGGCCACCAGCTCATTTCACTCCCAGCTCAGGTGAAAATTAACTCTATTCTAGCCAGAACCAGGAGGCACTACTACTCTTATGCCATGCTACTTTTCCCATTTTATAAGAATAATGTTGACATTTCAAAGATAACAATTTGGATTCATAGTTCATATGACTACATATAAATGAGGAATTTCCCCTCTCTCCTTCTCAGAAATAATATTTCAAGCTGCCTGAATGATCAGAAGGACAGCAGTATACAACCATAACTCCTGCTTACATTCTTCCCACAGTTTGGGAAGTTATCTTTGGAACAGTAGGAAATTTTGAAATGACTGCTTAGAGTTTCTTGCACCCTGCTATGATCGGTGATCACTATGGCAGATCCGCAGCTTTGCAGTTGCACGCCACATAGTCAGAGAGATGCATATATCTTTGTAAAATAAGGAAGGAAATCAACGCTATTACTGAGTGCGGCTGAAAATAATCCTACAGAATGTCAAATACATAGAGTGGTCCTCCAAGCAAAACACAGTAGAAAAAAAGCAGCAGCACTGTTGTGAGGTATTGTATCCACAGACTGACATTCAGCGAAGGGCTCGAGTGACCAGAACAAAATGACCAGTACAAAAACCAGCTGGAAGGGAAGTCACTCCTAGGAATAATATTTTCAGCATGTTGTTAACAGAGAGAGAATAATACAAGCTTTCTCTTTCACTTTTGTATAGTTTTGTAAGTCTGTCATGGCAATAGTACTAATTTCCCCAGGTTTTTGACAATTTTCTTTAAAATGACTACCATCACCTTTTCCAAACCTAGGTATTTTGAGCTTTTATGAGACAGTTTCCTGAAAAAAAATTACCAGCAGCAGTGCTTACATATCAACAGCAAAAGGAAAAGAATTACATAAAACTGTATCTTTCCCTACAAGACTACAGGAAGACTCACAGGGCCATAATAAACACTGTTTTATAACACGCCAGTTGTAACTAACTTTTTCATAATCCCAGGTTAGTACATGATACTAATATTCATTTGGAGAAAGGAGGATGTAATTCATTTTCTCCCTATAATTATCTGACATTTTGTAAATCAACAAACTTGAAATGTCAACATCCATTTAGATCAGTGAGAAAGTTGTGATGCCATGAAAATTAAAAGGGATCTCAGGAGGCACTAGAGTAAAACACACTGCAGGAAAAAAAATATCAAACCATGAAAATCTAAACCTTTTTTTTCTAACTGTCCAACTTTATTTTTTTTAACTTTTGCTTATGAAAAATAATCAAAGATAACTGTCAAAGTAGAAAATGAGCCTGATAGGACAGATATCCTGATTCTAATCATTAATAGTACTTTCATCCTTCCTCTTTCCACTCACAAGCCCTTCCACTGATTTAAAAAAATAAAAAAAAATTATCCTGAATGCAAGTTAGTCTTCATGAGAAAATAGATAAATGTTTGCTTTTAGAATGAAATAGTTTGACAGCTTCAAGTTTTAGTGAAAATTAGAAGGGGAAAAGAAAGTCCAACATTTTAAAAGAGCCTTTCATCACAATTGAAATATTTTCATCCGAAACTTTGGCATCTCATCCAGTACCTTTGAAGTTGGCTGTAAAACAAGACAATCTATCTTATTAGCTAGGTAGGATTGTCCTTCAAAGAGTGGTGAAACTATTGCTTGTAAACATCAGTCAATTTGAAATCTCTGCATTTTTACTATTTATGTTGGCTTTGTACTTACTACATCTAAGATGAATAAAGTACGCTTAATTTCTTTAGAGACATAAAAGAACGTTCTTTCTTTAATTCCAGAGCTAATCTTTTAGCCAGCTGTGATGAACTGATGGCACACACTGATTATTTGTGGAGCAATCAGTCAAAAGTCTCCTATCAAATTTTGGATCAAATGTATACAGATTAAGGTTATTACACCAAAATATATTATTTTCTTCTGTTGTTCATGTCTATGTGAGTAGCTAAGGTTAAATATCAAAGTCACACTTTGAAGGCAAATGGAACATAAGCACATAACAAGGAGATAAAATGAGAACTAATGTAAAATTAAGGTTCAAGTACCATTTTTATACAGAGAACATATTACCAAATTAATTTATTAAATCACATCCAGAGCTTATATTACAGCAGTGTATGAAAACATTAAAGGCTTGGAAAAAATTTCAAAATAAAACTTGAAGTGTTCCAGAGAAGATCGTTAAAAACTAGATTATTCTTCAAAATTAGTTTTTGTGGATAATTTACTATTTCTTAAAATACATATCTGGCATTTTATGTCTTAAACAGGAATGTGTAATTCTATGCTACTGCATTCAATGAGAATATCATTATTAGTCAATGCCAC
Organism: Tetrax tetrax; assembly: GCA_009806455.1. Classification (NCBI taxonomy): domain Eukaryota; kingdom Metazoa; phylum Chordata; class Aves; order Otidiformes; family Otididae; genus Tetrax; species Tetrax tetrax. Next base: position 1,407 of record WHYT01016740.1, on the reverse strand, counting down.
TCTTAGTTTGTACATGCAATCTTTTAAATCTGTCAAAAAATATTTTTATATTATTTAAATTATTGTATCTCAATTTTTAAACTTGTTCCCTCTTGCAGTATTTGAATACATTTCTTACAAGGAGATTGTGATGTCACCACTGAATGAATTTTAATTCAATACCTACAAAATTATTTATACAGTTTATTAATGGGAAGCTCAAACATAGTTGAAGTTACCACAGTTCAGGACAAATGGGGCCTTTCTGTAACTGAGATTTAGTTGGAAAGATATTTAAACATTAATGGTAGCTCAAATAATTTCCTCTTCTTTGCTATTTTGTTTTTCTGGAGTACTTGCTAAGCAAAAAAGCAGGGAAAAAAATTGCTCATTCAGATCAAGAAAACATGCAGGAAGGAAATTTTCATTTACAACCAAATTAATTTTTTTCACAGTATTTCAGCAGAATCAACAGTAGAGCCAATGAGGAGTCTGATCTTGCACACCTTTATCCACTTAAAAGTCCACTTGGCATGAATATTTACAGTGCCAGGTGCTTTGAATGAGAAAAAAATACATTTTTGCATACATCTCTGAAAATAATACTGACTTGAATGTGCATTTAGTGATTGTAGGATGCAAAGAAGTTGATAGACAAATATGATCTTGTTTACCTTCAAAATATATGCATATGGGGGTGGAATTGTCTGCAGCGGTTTTTCCTGTAAGTGTGGCAGGTGATTTTCTGTCCACAACTCTTTAAAGTTATTCCAGACTGGTTTTTGACCAGGGAATTGATGCCAAAATCAATTTGATAAGCAAAGTTTCTCTTTCTTCCACCATTAAGTAATAGCTAAACAACAGATAGGTCGGGACCACATATAGAATCCGTAGGGCAATGTGCCAAAAAGTTGAGATACCATCCTTGAGGATCAATAGATACAGTGCAGAATGCCTGTAAATTAAAATAGGAAATGAGACACAAAGAAATACACTTAAAATCAATGAATCATTTCTTTCTCAGTCTCCAATGTACATAAATTAAACACAAAGCAGGAAAAATGCCAGCTGTCCAAATAAATTACAGGTCAACACAAAGAAATCAAGTAATTCCAGCCACAGCACACGGTGCAGTGTGTGTCTGTCTGCAGATGTTTGGGTTTTTTTTTTTTGTCACCTGGTAAAATCATTAGAATCATAGAATCATAGAATGGTTAGAGTTGGAAGGGACCTTCAAAGGTCATCTAGTCCAACCCCCCTGCAAGAAGCAGGGACCTCCCTGACTAGATCAGGTTGTCCAGGGCCCCATCCAGCCTGGCCTTGAACGTTTCTAGGGATGGGGCATCCACCACCTCTCTGGGCAACCTGTTCCAGTGGTCTACAACTCTCATTGTGAAAAATTTTTTTCTAATATCTAATCTAAACCTC
>WHYT01016739.1:404783-420530 GCA_009806455.1 Tetrax tetrax | reverse complement strand
AACAGCTCAACTCTTGGAAGAAAAGGGGGAGGAAAGAGGGGGAAAAAAAAAAAAAATAGTTATCAGCTGTTGAGTGCTAGCTGGATGCGAAAGAGCCCTTGAGCTGCACGCTGGCCGGGTGGATGGCCGGGGAGCTCCACGGATGTCATGTTTGCTGAAGGCAATATGTTTATGGCCCTGGCTGGAAGCCCTTCTGAGAAACCCATCGCGGTGATTTACGGCGCTTCCGATGTATATGAAGCCGTTCCTCTTCCACTGACCGGCCTGAAAAAGAAAACATCTGCGATACGTCAAAGTCAGCGCGAGGGACAGAGGCGTAAATAGGCGTGTGTGCCGGAGGGCAGGGCGACACGAGCCCCGGCACGTCCCCGCGCCCGGCGCCGGAGCCGCTGGCAGCAGGACAGCTGGTCCCACTCGAGGATGCCCGGATCTGGAGTTTTCCCCTCCAGAGCAGAGAGGTACTAAAACATGCGTTAAACAAACCGGCTGCCTTTCCCACCAGAGCCAGTCAGGGGCGAACACACCAGCGTCCCCATCGCCAGCAGCGTGTGAAAACACCTTGCACAAGGCACGGCTGTCACCCAGGCGTGCACCCAGCCAGGCCCCATCACGTTGGGGCGGAGCTGAGGACATGTTTGGCGCTGGGAGATCTCCTGCACGGACCCCGGAGTCAGCTCCCATCACACCCACCCCATCCCAGGACCACGAGCTTCATCCCTCCTACTCATCCTCAACAAAACAGCTCCCAAGCAGCAGCCTGCTGAGCTACGAGCATCACTGCAGCCCCGGCCAGGACCACTCCTGGTTGGTGACAAGATGCCTTCTCCTTCTAGAGCAGCATCAACACTTCGTCCCGCTTCTGGCAGAGCCAGAATTCCTTGTCTTGGCACCCAGAGGGAAAAGTGACCCCACGGTGTCCTACCATGGGGGTAGCGAGCACAGGGTAGCGGGGCGGGGCGAGCACGGGGTTGTTTGGGCTGCAAAAGCCAAAAGAGATGAAGGAGAGACAGGGAGCAAAGCCCATCTCTGCCATCTTAAGAGATGCTGGAAGCTGGGTGTGCATCCAGAGCAAAAATCCCCATGGCAGAGATTTTTTTTTTTTGTATATTCCACTGGATGCTCCAGCATCCCCCTCTGTCCCCATCGCGGGCAGGACAGCGGTGATGGGAGTGGGCTCAGGGCACTGAGGGTCTCAGCAGCAGCCCCCAGCGCTGGGCCACAGCTGTGGGTGAAATCTTACGGATTTCACTTCAAATCTTTGGTGGGGGCGGCGGGGGGGGTCAAGATTTAAATCTATTTCTGGGCACCAGAAGTGAAACAGCAGCATAGAAAAGGGATCGCAACCCCTCCCGTGCACCTCCGCCTTCTCGAAAGGAGAAGCGGTGGCAATGTTGCCATCCATGGGATCCCCAAAAACCACGCTCACATCCACCCCCAGATCCACAGAGCCTGTTAATGCCAGGGGGTGATTGCAGCCCCCAGCCCCTTCCTCTTCTTCAGCCCCTCATCCAGCCGCTGCCAGCTCGGCAGGGTTGCAAATCCTGCACGGCAGAGGCTGGGAAACGCGAGTGGGGAGACTGCCCAGCCAAACAGTTCCTCCTCTAAGCTCTTTGGAAAAAAAAAATTAAAAAAAGAAACCTCACACATGGAAAAAGCTGGATCCCACAGGAATCGCAGGCAAATGGCATCCCTGTGCAGAACAGGAGCGGGCAGTTGACACCTGCCTGAGCTCGTGCCGGAATCTGCCTGGTTTGCCTGGTTCGGTGCTCCGGAGCTTGGAGACGCCACGAGATGCTTGGCAGGGGACAGCAGCGTCACCCTCCCCAGTGAGCCCAGCACCGTCCCACCCAGCATCAGCCGCGGCCGGCCCGCACGAGGGTGCGGACAGCCTGCGTGGCTTCACCTTCGGGCAGGACGGATTTGGACACGGGCGCGTGGCGGACGCTCCTGGCTCTGTCACCCCTTTCTAGACGCAGCCACCCAACCTCTGTCCCCCCCCATCCCAACTGTGGCAACCCCGGCCCTGCAGCCCCCGGGTTGGGTCGGTCTGCTTCCCAACAAAGACCATATGGTTCCAGTCACCGCACCAGCCCGTACGCCGTCGGATGACTAACGGCGAGAAAGGCAGGAAGGCTCCCAGGGGCCGCGAGGCAGCCCCCGGCGCGGCCTTTGAGCAGTAAATGGCTAGATTCTCTTCCCAGCACTCAAACCATTAAACACGTACACGTTTCCACCACTGCCGCCCCAAGAAAGGGATAAACCGGATCGGGGAGGGCGAAGCACCCCCAGGCAAGAAACGCCAGCGAGCCCCTGCTTCCCCCCCCTCCCCGGGATTTATGAATGAAACCACGCTTCGCCTTGGCACCGCTAATTTCCTCGATGCACGCGGGCAAGGAGGTGGGGGGGGAGGGGGGTGAAGAAAAATCCTGGAATTATGAGGCTCCAGCACCAATTAGGGCTGTTTACATTGACGTAAAGTCTGGGTGAAGTCCCCACCCCTGCTCCCAGCATATTTATGAAATTACTCCTGCTGACACTGACAAATGCGGGAGGGAAAGTCCCGGAGAACACGGATCCAGCCCGGCGCTACGTGGGGTTTTTCAACAAGCACTGAGACAGCCAGTTCCTATAAATATCAGCCCAGACCCCCCCTGGTCACCCTGACCCCCATGGGGGCAGTAGGGACCCCCAGACCTCAAGCCAGCCCTCACCGCTGGGAACCACCAGCATCCATCCCCCCGGGACCCAGGAGAGGGAGGCGGGAGGCTGGGATGCACGGGCAAACCCTCCACATTTGGGAAACGCCTGGATAAACGTGGGTCCAGGCTCCCCCCTTCCCAATTTAGGGACCTCAGGGCACCTTCACCCAGCTGGGACAGGAGGCTTGGGTGGCTGTGGAACTGGAGATGCTCTGCGGGCCCCACTATCCCCCATCACTCACTGGTGCTGTACTGGAGCAGAACGTCCCAGGTTCCAGCAGCGCTGGAGACTCCGTGGAAAACATACAGCAGCTTTCCAGCAGAAAAAAAATCCCCAGAAAAGCCTTTCCCCCCCCAGCTCATAAAGGGAAACCATCTGAACCTGCTCCCCACCACCCACGCGGCAGCCCAGACGCAGCGCAGGGCGCCGAGGCGGGCGCGTTGGATGCAAACCTTCCCATTCGGGAGGTTGGCCAAGCCAAGATATTCCCACTAACGGCTCCTGGCACGTTCCCGTGCCAGGGGCTGAGCAGGATGCGTGCACGGAGGGGGGAGACGCCGCAGCCGGTGCGTGGCGGGGGGCACGGGGGGAGGAAAGGATGCAGAACGCTGCCAGATGCTGCCGCAGCCTCCACAGAGGTCAGAGACGTCGGGAAGGCCACAAATAACTCCGGAGGGAAGGAATCGAGGCCTGATCCAGCCAAAAACATGCCGGAGCATGCCGGAGGGGGCTGCAGAGCTGGCGCCGAGCGTGTTCAGGGGCTTTTTGGGAAAGGGCCTTGGGCGAGCCAGCGGCAGATGAGTTTCGGCACTGAGGAAAACACGTGAAAGATGGAGCGAGTGATCCTGGGCTCGAAATGAGCCGAAATCCCTTGGGAAGGAGATGTAAGCGTGGCAGCAGACAGATCAATGCAAACCCCTCGGCTCACTGCACGCCTGCACGGAGAGGCACAAGCAGAAAGGAAGCAAAGGCGATGGAGGAGGAGGAAGAGGAGACAGCAGCTCTGCCACCCAACGCCACCGGCTGCTCCTTCCTGCAGCGAAGCTGAGTGCAGAAATGCAAGAGTGGGGAGGGAAAGGAGGAGAAACCCTTGGGTGAGGGGATGAGGGGGGACCAGAAGAGATGCAAAGGAAAAGAGCCGGCCCACGGGAAAGCTAATTATTTCCCTTTTCTCCCCCAAAAAACAGCTCAGCGCTAACCCAGGGAACTCCTCGCTGCGTTACAGCAGCAAAGCTAGAAGCTCGACAGGATTGAAGCCATGGACTAATTCCTTTTTCAACAAATAAATATCTATTAGGCTGTTACACGGACAGCAAGAGCATCCGTGGGTACATTTACTGCAACAGAAAGCATGGAAATAAGAGAAAACACCAGGCTGTAGAACTGTAATCCAGTCAGATCTGAAGATAAAATTTTCCCTGCTGATACTCAACGGCTGGAAAAAAAAGGCAGATTTGCTCAATTTGATAAGAAGAGAGACCCTCAGAGTGGGTTTTCGCTGCCCGCGGGCACGCCGCGACTCACGAGCGATGCTCGGCGGAGCAGCACCCGGGTGGTTCCCGGCACATTGCCGTACCCCGGACCACAGAGCTCGGACTCGTTAACGGATTACAGATCAGGAATTATTTAACACGGGCTGCACAAACAACACACTTCCCAGCTGGCAAAAAATGCTCTCTTTGGCGAAGGCTGCTCCACGCGCGCAATGCCTATGCCGCACCGAAGCCGACGGCCTGCGCCGGGGGGGGGAATAATGGGAACTGCCCCCCCCCCCCGCAACGCCCTGATGTCACGTCAAAAAGCAGAACTTCCAGCAGTTAAAACTAAAAATGCCAAATCCCCTTTCAGCTCCCCTGCATTATTTTTACCCGGTGTCCCCGCGCTGGGCCATGGGCACCTGAGGCTGGACCGGCTGGGTGTGGAGTTTTTACTGCAGAAAAGCTCTCAGGTGTTACTCACCCTGGGAAAAATAATGCAGGTTTTTCAGTGGCATAACAAACCTCTAGCAGGGAAAGCCACCCTCCCCATCGCCGCTTCCTCGGCTTATCTACAGAGATTTCCTCTGGTGCCTGCTCCATTTCAGGCTGCTGGGGATGGAGCAGCATCCTCATCCCGCTGAGCAGGGGCAAAACTCCATCATGGGGAGAGGAAGGGAAGACTGGGAGCCAGAGGGATGGGATTCCAGGAGCTGGGACCTAGGCAGGCCAACATCTTTGATGCCAGGGCGCTGGGTAATCCCACAACAATAAAGCCATAGGGGAGGCTGGGGGGAAAAAAGAAAAAAAAAAAAAAAAAAAAAAAAAAAGAATCCTTTTTATTTCCCGGGCCAGCAGCTGGAGGAGTTCCTGCTCCAGCGATGAAATTAGCGGTTTTGCTGTAATGCTAATTACATGGCAATGGGGGAGGGCTCAGCCCTTGTTTTACTTCTTTTTTTTCCCCCTTAAAATAACTCAAAAGGAAGGTGTAGCGAGGGAGCAGGGCAGTGGTGGCACACACGCCCCATTAGCCTCTGGTAATGATCTTATTTATATTAAAGCCTGGCCTGGGATGAAAGCAACCCAGGCAGATATCAGCAAAAAAGCAGAAAATATTTGCTACTTGTTTTTTTCCTGCAAAACTCACATTACGAAGGGAGACATCCTGGGGGATGCTGCCCAACATCACACACAAAAAAAAACCCAGATAATTTGGCTGCTGACCCCAGATTTTGCCCCCAACCCCAGCAACAAATAAATCCTGTTGCTTTAATACCATTTCCATTAAGCAGGTGCAAGAATAGGGAAAAAAAAGTCAAGGAAGCTTCTTGCCCTGTCTCCCAGGTGAAGAGAAAGGAAATGAACCACGAAAAGGAGAAACTGGGGAGCTGAAATAAGTGGCAGCAACCAAGACTGGCTCTGGGCAGGTCACCTTGGGATGCTTGGGGTGGTTTCGTACCATACTGGGAGGGGAACAGGCTGGGGAGGACTGGGTCAGCTCCTTATGGAAAAAGAAAACCCCAAAGCTCCCCTGTCTCTGTCACGGAAGCCTCAGCTCTGGTTTTCACGCCTGGCTGGAGTTTGCAATAGCAAAGAGCCGATAACTGGGTCAGAGCATCCGTCCACGCAGGAGGCTCGGGTCTGCCCGATCCCTGCTCCGCCAGCACGGGCACAGCCGTCCTCCCCAGCTCTCACCCAGGAGAGGAGACCGGAGCCACTCATGGAAAAACAAACGGTGTCTGCAGCCGAGCTGCCCGCCCAGGCTCTGCGCTGCCAGCGGCACACAGGGGCTCCTTGTTCTGCCCGGGGCCGGGAGGTGAATCCCCACCCAGGCCCTGCGCTTCGCACGGCTCCAACAGTCCCCTTCTCCCACTGACCCACGCCTGTCGATGCCGCCGGGTCCGGAGAGCCCCATGGATAATCCTGCAAGGACGCAAACAGCTCGAGCCAAGCATCCTCGGGACAGCGCTGTGACAGGCATGTCGGCAGCGTGCCGGGGGCATCAGTCCTCTTTTGGCCCCCGAACCCCTGCCAAGGCTCCAGCCGGCTTCCCCAGCGCGGAGCAGATGGCACAGGCAGTGCCAGCTCCATCCCAAGCCTCCCTACCGGCACCGTTTCATCTCCCATAGCAGGGATGTGTTTTGCCCCATCACTGCCAGCGTGGAGCGAGGGGACCTTCCCTGGGCATTTTCCCCCCCATCTACAAGGGGTTTGGTGGCTCTTCCCCTCCTGACCCAGGATGGTTTTGTGAATGGGCTATTGTAACCGGATCGGGGAGCAGATGGAGAGAGGGCCGGTCCCCGACGCGGGCCGGTGGCCCAAGCCCTGAGCGATGCGGCCAGGTGCTAAAGGCCAGCCTTGCTTGAAGGTTACCCAGATCGGAGAAACCTGAGATGCTAAAGATTTTGCATCGGGGCAGACCCATCCTTGCAGCCTCTCGCTGAAGGAGCAGACCTCCTTTTGGCTTGTGCCCCTCCTTTGCCACCCACTTTGCCAGTACGGTGCCCCAGGACCCCGTCGGGGTACAGGCTGGGCAGCAGCCCCCCCCTTTCTCTCTGCTTTCCAGGGCAGGAGCAGCCTGGACCATCCTCCTTGGGCAGCCGTTCAATTCTGCCTGCGCTTCACGGAAACCCCGGGCCAAGCTCCCAGCCCAAATACGGAGGTGCTTTGGCCCCCGTCCCTCCCCTGTGAGCGCCTCTGAGCCTGCCCTCACCCGGACAGTAGGTCCCAATTCCATGCCAAAAGCAGCTGGGAGGGGGGAAGGGCAGACCTGCACCCCAGTGGTCCCAATCCCAACGTGGCTGCATTGCTGCCTCCATCCCTCCCACCACGGCAGAAAGGATGCAGGGGAGACCCCCGAGGGGCAGGGCAGAGCCCCCCCACCCTCCCGACACACATACATTCCAGCAGCTTTACCCTTCGGAGTCGCAGCGGCTGGAGAATTCCAGCTATTCCAGCATCTTTATCTTTTTTGGCTAGGAGTTCTCTTTTGGCCACGTTATAAATTAAAAGCTGCTTCGCTTTCAACCTCCTCCAAGCTGTACCTTTTAACCTCCCTCCCCAGGCCGCTGGCAGGAAGGGGGCTGCTCCTTGCCGGGGGCCGATGCTCTCGCCTTGGAGGTCTGCCGCAAGCCTGCGAGCCCATTTTTTTTTAATTTTTTTTCCTGCTCCCTGCCTCAGCGCAGGGTGCCAACAAAGGCTCCTTGCAAAAGGAGCCTTGTCATCGCTGATGGATGACGTGGCCGTGCGGCGGCTGGAGCCGGGACGTGTCTGCGCGGGGGCTCAGCCAGCCACCTGGATGGCACTGACGGGCTCCCCGCCAGCGACGCGGTGGCAGCCAGGGATCCGCGCTGCTTCCCAGCCAGGGGGACAACCCTGGGGTCTCTGGAAGTGGTTTTCACTGGGAAGCAAGGGCCACCCTTGCTCGGAGCCATGAGCTTGAGCAAGGTCCCATGAGGACGCGTCGCCCAGGATGCGGGTGGCACACGGCCATCCCACGCCCCATCCCGGTGAGCGGTGGGTTCGGAGGGGCTGTCCAGCGGCTGGGGGGTGACACGCTTGCTGAGCTCCGAGACATAATTCTCTCCATCCTATGTGGCTTCCTACAGAAGGTATCAGCGCTGCTCTTGATTACAGAAAAGCTTCCCGTATTACAGGCTCTTGGCTCTGGGGAGGAACGCCTTGGCCAATTGCAATTATTAAGACATTTAAAGTACATTTAACCCAGGAGCCCTTATTTTCCCCTTTCAATGTAACCACTAATTCCTCCTAAACGGTCTGCTCCGCGCTCCTGACCAGACAAAGGCTTTAATGTTCGCCTGAAAAGCCTTATGGCACGGCGAAGGAGAGCGAAATGAAAGGCTGGTGCGGTATCCAAGGGGAAAGCGAAGGCGGTGGCTGGAGCCCAGCACGGCTGGGAGCCCACCGAGGGCTGCAGGGGCTGGGCAGGAGCCACCTGGAGCCCACCGGGCTGGAGGCACAGAGGAAAGCCCCTCAGGGAAAGGTTTGGGTCGCTCAGAGCGATCGCAGCCACAGGGGAGCCCGGCCAAAGCCATCCCTGACTTCACGCAACGGCAAAGGGTCAGCCAAGGCAGCCAGAGGGGACGTTCCCCGCTGTCCCCAATGGCTGGGGTCACCGGACATCGCCAGGACACTCAACCCTTCCAATTTGGCTGTGTTTGATTCGGGTGAGCGACCGGCTGCCGGAGCCCAGGGAGCTCATCCCGGTCCACAGCCAGGAATCCCCCGGGACACCGGCCCCGGCCACCCTGCCAGCGATGCAAACCCGGGACTCGCCCGGGAGCTTTGTGCTTTAATCCCGGGCCAGGGGTTTGTTTGCCTTTCTGCTAACCGCTCTCGGATCCCCCTCCGGCGAGAGCAGCCGCAGAGGCAGAGCCCAGGCCTGGAAGCGCTGGATTTGTACCAGGGATGAGCCTGGGGCTGCAGTCTGCGGTAACATCACCGCGTCCTCAGGAGCCCAGCAGCCTCACCGAGTGCTCCCCATCAAAAAAAAAAAAAAAAAAAAAAAAAAAAATCGAAGGGGCCCCCCTCGCCCACCCCTCCGGTTGGGCAGGGTGGCAGGACGGCGGCTGCCAGACTCTCCCTCCCAGTAGCTCCAGGCTGTTAATGGGAAGTCGATGCGACGGCTAACGACCGCGCTGGATTTGACCTTCGCACGGGCCGAGGTACCGAGCTATTTCATGAGGAAAATCACGACTTCAGCCCACTGGAGGCTAATCACAGAGGGGTTGGGGTGCTGGGTCACAGCCGCTCTGGGTTTCGGGTTCCTCAGCGCCCATCCTGCTCCACCTCCCACATCCCAGCCCTCCTCCAGCACCCACCAGCTGCACATCCCACTGCCCCTTGGGCACCCACAAACCTCCCAAGGCGGCATCTTTTTAGGAGCATTGTAGGGACCCTTACCTGAACTCCCGTCCATCTGGAGGACACACAGCGTGGGAAGCACAGCACCTCTGCAACAAGAGCACCATCACCCTCCAGAGCAGCACCAGGAGCAGAGCCAGCCCCAAGGTTGGCCACAGAGCAGCTCTCCCTGCTATATAGCCCACCTGGGAGCTCATCAGTGGGGTAACGATCCCCACCTTGGAGCCCATCCATGGGATGATTGTGCCCTCCTCAGAGCCCATCAATGGGGTGATGATCCCCTCCTTGGAGCTCATCAATGAGATGACAATTCCCTCCTCAGAGCCCATTGATGGGGTGAAAATTCCCACCTCATACTCCATCAATGGGATGATGATTCCCACCTGAATGGGCTCCAAGGTGAGAATGGTCACCCCGTGATGGGGTTACCATGCCAGGCCAAGCATGAACCCCACCACTTTGCCCAGCAGATGATGAGAAAAGCCCGTGTTTCACAGGGAAGGACCAGCGCACCCACCCGCTGCTGTGGGACCCCCGGGACCCCACCGTCCCCTGCAGCTGGGATGCACCGGCTAAGCAGCCCCCATGCAGGGAGGGTGATTTTTTTGGGGACAGCCGGTTGCAAAGGTCACTGTTGCCCTCTGCTGGTTCAGGGACAGGGAGAACGGGGACAGCCCGGCTCCCACCCCAGGGCCTGGCACTCCAGCTGGTGGGGACTCCTGTCACACATGCACTGAATGTGCCGGTGCTCAGCCAGGCTGCCACCGCCTCGGCAAGCTCACGTACATGCTGTTTGATTCCCCCTCGTCAGCCAAGAGCCTTTCTGGTCCCAGGTCCGTGTCATCTCTCATGTAAGGCTTTTTCTTGCAGACATCACCATGGGCTGAGCCTGCAGAGACACTCAGCTCAGCTGGAGGACAGGTCCCATATGGCAAATAAACCAAATTTCCAGGGAATAAATCAAATCTCTGTCCCCAGGGGATTGCAAGCTACCTCCTCTGCGGGAGGGCTCCAGGGACCACCCTGCCTCCCACCCCCATCTCCATCCCCCCAGGCGGCAACTCTCCATCCCAACAGACAACGTTCTCCTCCATCCTCTGCTCCGAGCTTGGTATTTTTCCCTCTCACAAACAAATCAATAGGAGGTAGCGGTGGCCAGAAGGCAAAGTCCTCAGCTTGCTAAATCCGAAGCTGTCATTGCAGTCATGGTGCTGGCGGAGGGCCCAGCCAAATCCACCCTGCCTGTGGGGTCCCTGGGCTCAGACCCTGCCCAGCGATACCTGGCTCCTGGCCATGCAACAGCCTCGAAATCTCCGGAGCACGTGGGGAGGAGGGATGCTCTGGGAGCAGTGGGGATGGGAGACGCCTCAGGAGAAGCAGGATCTCTTGGGATCGTGGTTGTGCGGCAGCGACACTGGCAGCAGCTTCCACTGTAGGGGTTGGGGAAGAGCACGCCCCAGGGTTTGGTGTATGTGCACAGTGCCTCCTGCCATCCATCCGCTGGGCACGGGGCTGTGCCAAGCCCTAGGAACCCCCCCGGGGCCAAGCCAACAGGGAGATGCTCCAAAGAGCCTTTCCTTCCCCAAGATGGGAGCAAGGACCACCAGCCAGGTTCCTCCATGTCCTACACCCGCATCCTGTATCATGCTCGCAAAACCCTGTCAATAAGCATTAAGAAAGCATCCAGCTCTCCAGGAAAGGCAAAAATCTGTAGGGTGAAGATAAAGAGACAATGACAGAGCAAGGCAGGGTGTTATCTCGGGCTCTATGGAAGGAAACAAGAGCTTGGAGGGAGGGAGGTGGAGAGCGGGGTGGTTTTCTCCTGCACAACCGCAGTCTGGAGGCTGAAGGTCAGGAGAGGTCTGCGGCAAATCAGCTTTTAATTGGCAACGAGCGCAGCAATCACGCTCGTCCACGACTACCTGCGTGACGATGCCATGAGCTGGCTGCCATGCCAGCTGTCTTGCGGCTTCGCTCCCCAAATAAATGAGTTTTGGTTTTTTTCTCCCACCAGCATGCTCCCGAGGAAAGCCGTGTGTCTGGAAAGGCAGCCCTTCCCGCATCCCTTTGGAGGGAGCAAAGCAGGGAGGGAAGCAGCCTGCCGCCCCGCTACCTCCCAGCAAGAGCAAGAGGTGGAGGAGAAAGGCCCCGCTTGGGTTCAGCGTTTAAAGACGCGGGCAGAAACCACAATTTCCTAGAAACTTTGCTTCTGCCGGAGCGCAGGGGCCGCTCTGACAAACCCGGCTCGCGCTATATTGGATCCATACGTTACGCCGTGCAACCGGAGCCAAGATCTCGCTGTGGGATTTGTGGGGCCTCATCAGGAAAATGTACCGGAGCCCAACGAGTTCCCAGGCAGCTCTGACCAGGCTGCAGCCTCCTTCCTCCCCCAGGTCTTCCTCCCAGTAGAGAGGCCCCTTCTCATCCCAAACACCCTGGTACCTGGCAGGAGAGCTGCTGGGTCTGGCTGTGGTGTTGCTCCCACGGCTGCCGGCAGTGCCTCCCACCACCGCCTGAGCCGCTCAATGTCTTGCTGTTGCAAGCCCATCCCTCCTCCTCGGGGTCCAGAGCATCTCCCAGCCCTGCCCTCAGCTTTCCCTCACCCTTCACTTGCGTTTCAGCTCTTCCCACCTCTCCATTATTGGTCCCAGTTCCCTCCTCTTGCTGGTCTCCATCTCATCTAGGCAAGTGGGCATGACCCCCCACCCATGAACCCTTCCAGTTCGCCGGAGCTCCAGAACTTGAAGAATTTAAGGTCCTGGTCGTAATCAACCCACTGGCACCACCAGCACCATGAACTGGAGAAGGGCAGGAGCAACAGTGAGCCTGGAGGAGCGAGTACGGCTCCTGCCAGCCTCGGCCGGGCATGAGCGGGCTGGACTTTTGGCTTTACAGCTTCAGCAGTCCATCTGATGGATGGACGGATGGACACAGCTGCTTGGGAAGCAAGTGGTCAAGGAGAACGCCAGCCCAGCCATGGAGGATGTAGAAAAGTGGGTTCCTTGCTCGTGTTGAGGAACATCATGGAACATCAAATTCCCAGACCAGTGTTGCTAGCAATTCCAGCCACAACCTCCATGCGTGTCCCTGCCAAGGAGAGCCGGCCAAAGGTCATGGAGAGGATGGTGGCCAACACAAAGAGGTCCTTGGCCAGCTCTGCACCCTGACAGCTTCCTACGCATAGAAGGTGGCCGACCTCCGCCACGAGGTGGACCTCCCGGTGAAGCAGCTCGCAGCCTCCGCCGACACCGAGAGCCTCGTGCCGCGAAGGGCTTTGCCGGGGAGTTAGCCAAAGTGCAGGATTACAGGCAGGCCGAGGTAAAGAGCGGTCGAGACCACAACCCCCTAACGAGGTCCTAAGCAAATAGGTCCCAGATGTGGGCCTTCCCATCAGGAAGCAATAAACACACACTCGCAATAAAGCGAGCTGCGAGTACTCTGCAGCGCGGTAGCGACCGCCTTTGCCGGCGAGGGACGTGCTCCCTCCTGCCCTCACCAACCGTGGGCAGAAGTGCCCGTTGCTGTGATGTCTGGCTGGGTCTTTCAGCCCGTTTGGGGCAGAATCAAGCCAAGGGTTGGACCTTGCCTGAGGTGATGACCCATCTTTGCTTCTCAGAGCATTTTGGAGTGGAAAGTGGGGGAAAGCCCGGCCTCTCCCCTGTACTGCCGGCTGGTACCCGGAGGTAGCACGGGTCTTTTCGACGCTCTGGTTGGCATCACCGGCTGAGAGACCTCCAGGTCTGGATCTGGTCCACCAGTGCTGGCTGTTGGCCTGCTCCTCCTCATGCTTGCTCTGCTGTTCTACCTGGCAGACGAACGTCCCCTCTCCGCGTAGACGGAGAGGCTGGCCGTGAAGGATGCTGAGCCCCTGAAGCTCGATGGCACCCTGCTAAAGCAGACCTGGGTGAACCCCGGTGAGGCTGCCCTGCCCAGCCCCAGCCAGGAAACAGCTCCATCCAGTCTGGGAAGGGCACGGGTGAGACCAGGACAGAGGGGACACCCTGCCATGAGCTTTGTCCCTCAGCATCCTTGTGGTCCAGGATGCGGCCAGAAGGAAAACTGCTGCACTCACTTTGAGCTGAACGGCTCCCGTACTGTGATGGTGGTCACAGAGATGAATCCCTGCCTGAAAATGCTTCCGCTGAATTAATATCCATTTTTTTTCCTGTTAGCCTTCAAGGGCTTTATTCCTGATTTACACCAGGGCCAAGGATCTGCTCTGAGTGCCCCTAGCAAGCAGCAGGATGCTGAGGCATTAAGGCTGACACGCATCCCCGAGGGACAAGAAGCAGTCCCTGCAGTTTCCCATGGGAAGCGGGGAGGAGGGGGAGAGTCATTAAGCAGCTCCTTACCCTGGGAGTAATTAATCCGCAAAGCTCTCCGGGAGGGAACGGCTGCTTGGCCCTCTCCACACTCCCGTTTCCAAGGCGGACCCTTGACCGCATCCCCTGGGACCGTATTTTGGCCTCGGAGGCAAATCCCAGTCCCATCCTTCTGCCCGGGAGCCAGTGCACAGGGCAGTATCCCAGCTCAGCGGGGTGGAGGGCAATGGATGGGCAGGGAACGTCCATCCTCCAGGAAACCCTTCAAGGGACAAAGCACCGGTCTAGGAAGTCACTAGTGAGTGCAAGAGCTTCCCAAATGATGTCCTGGAGCTCTGTGAAAGCGGGATGGTGCCTTCAAGACGCGCTCGGTGACACCATCGAGACACCCTCACTGGCTCCCACCGCCTGCGGCAGCCCGGTCCCCAGCCCCAGCCTTTGATCCGCCTCCAGCCCCCGGCTCTCCTTGCTGTCTTCTGCCCGGCTTTCTCTCCGTAGGGATTTTCCAGACTACCTGGGTAGAAGCGTTTCAGCATTTCCCCCGTGGGAACGCGCGGCACCTCCTGAAGTCAGCTGCGTCTCTGCCTCGCTCACTGCCTTGCTCCCCCGTGCCCAAACCAGACCCCTACTAAAATAAGCTGAATTTCCAGAGCAATCCCTTTTCCCCGGCTCTTCCCAGCTGCGGGGCCTGCGGCGAGGGTTTGCCGAAGCTTTTTATCCGGATGGGCAAACACCAGCGGGTCTAAAGCCGCTCTTTAGCCGGGACTGGCAGGGCTTCATCGACCCAGGGGCTCGGAAAGGTTCACCAGTGTGACCTGATGTGTTTACTGGGAATATATTCTGGTCCCGTGCCTGGACCAGACTCATCCATCTCCAGCATCTCCAGCAAACCCCTCCAGCCGCTCCGAAGCTGAGGGGTTTTGCGGTGGCGAGCCCGCCAGCCGGCGTGCCCCCCTTCCTCCTTCCCTCGCAGGCTGCTTTTCCCCCCCTCTCCCACTTCCATCGAGCAGCAAATATGCTTTCAGAGCAATAAGACGGCTGTTCAGCCTTCGGAACAAATGTTCTCTGCCAGGCTCCGAGCACAGGGGCGGAGGGGGGACTCACACTGATTTAATGACAGTGATTTAAGCAATTTGATCCATTTTTATGGCGCATTTACAGTTAGGGAAAAAAAAAATAAAAAAAAAAAAAAGGAGAGAGAGAGAAAGGCAGGAGCGGAACGCAGGCAGGGAAGGTTAGGGAACGCATCCCAGCAGGCGCTCGGAGGGGGAGAGAGGCTGCCGCAAGCTGTTCCCCTCGCCGCCCTGCCAAGGCCAACCCTGCTCCGAAACCTGGCTCGCCCCAGCGCCAGCTCCCGGGGGGCTGGGGCTCGCCAGAGAGGGGCTGCGAAGCCCACGGGGCTGCGGAGACCCCAGGAAGGGCCTGATGCCAGCTCTCATCCTCCCGCCTTCTTAAGGGGGGGTCCTGTTTTGCCATCCCTCCAAAATCCCATCTGCTTCTCAATGCTGGCGGCTCTGGGGGCTGCGGATACGCCTTTGGGGTGCCGAGGGACGAGCCACCCGTATAAATGCCCCGTATCCACTCGCAGCAGAGGAGAAAACAGAGCTCCGAGCGCAGCCAGCTCAGCGAAACGCCCGCCCCGGCGAGGCTTTCCCCACCGCTGCGCTGAGACCTGGCCTCCTCGTTGCACGTGCTCTGCGCAGCTTCAGCCCCGGTTCTGCACAGCTGCTGGCCAGGGCCGGCAGCGCTCCGTCTCTCCCAGCTGGCTTTCATGGCTCATGGAAAACGCCGGCCGGACGAGGGTCATGCCCCGGCTGCTCCATCCCACCCCAGCCTTTGCCTCCAACCGGGATTGATCCCTGTTAAAGCAAGGATGCACCAGCTCAGCCATCCCTGCCATCCACTGCAACCCTGGAGTGAGGGCATCGATGGGCAAACACCACTTTTCCATCAGGAGGAGACCCTGGTGATGCGTCAGTGCCATGATAGCCAGCTTTTCCTGCAGGAAAAGAAAGAAATGCCCTGCAAAATCCTAAGGGATCCCTGTTTGTTCTTGCAGGATTTCCTCAGCGCTTTTGGCCCGTCCCTGCCCGGCTGTGACCCCCCTCACGCTCGCCCGCTGAGAATTTATCACTGGCAGCACCTTGAGGGCTTGGTTTAAGGTGAAACACAGCCATCCTGAATATTTTTTTTTTAAATATCAAGGCTCATCCGGAGGGTACAAACGCCCTGCAGGTCTGTAAGGGGTTTGAATTGTCACCAGAATTCTCTATTTCCAGTGCCACGGGTGGCACTGACGCCTCCACGGACCCAGAGACACACAGGAGGGCAGGGACCCCAGCCTGGGCTTGGGGGGGGGGGGGGGG
>WHYT01016739.1:344761-394501 GCA_009806455.1 Tetrax tetrax | reverse complement strand
GCGGAAGCTGCCGAGCCGAGCCGTCGCCGTGGGTCTCCAGGCGCGAGCCGCTATTATTTACAGGGCTCTGGGAACTTCTATGAAATGTTTAAAGGGATTTAAAAAAAAAAAAAAAAGGTGTCATTTCTCCCAGATAAAGCTTACACTAGCAAATAAAAAACACATCCAAATGTGGAGGCTGGAAAGAAAGGAGAAGAATCAAATTAAGGGGCTTTGAAATCTGGAAGCAAACCTTCATAGATCTCACTGGCCCACTTACAGAAGCAGCATGTTTGTAACTATTTTTTTTTTCCTCCCTTTTTATGTTTTTGAGGGAGGAAGGAGGGGGGAAAAA
This sequence comes from Tetrax tetrax, assembly GCA_009806455.1. Classification (NCBI taxonomy): domain Eukaryota; kingdom Metazoa; phylum Chordata; class Aves; order Otidiformes; family Otididae; genus Tetrax; species Tetrax tetrax. The sequence continues at coordinate 394,167 of WHYT01016739.1, read as the reverse complement.
AAAAATTATCAAAGTGACCAAGAAAAATCTGCCGTGCTTCTGGCTTGTTATTTGGGAATAACACGCCTGGGAAGGGGGAAAGCCCACATGTGGCTCCACTCGAACCCTTTGATCGTTATTCCGGCACGACGGGGCGGGCGCGGGGTGCGTAACCTCGTCCGTATTTCGGGGTGCTCGGGAAAGCCTCAACGCAGCCGCCGGGCGCTGGGGAGATCAGCTCGGATCTTCCGGCATCGCTCACGTTCCCGCGTCGGCGTTTCACCCCGCATGGCTAACCCAAGCCGCGCTCCGTCTGGGCAACACCGGCGTTATCCGTGCCTTAGCCACGCGGAAAGATTTACTGCCAAGCCTCAAAGAGCCCTCATCCTCTTGCTAATGCCAGCCCTTGGAGTGATTCACTCCAAGATGGAATATCCCACGCCCCGGCAAGAGATGCAGTGACCGTTCCCGATCCCAGCCCGCGGCGTGGATGGATGCGGCGGCTTTTGAGCTTTGCAGCCCGGACGACGTGCTAGCGACTGCAACGTGCAGCCCTGTTCGCATTTTTCTTTTCGTCTAGGGGTTGGCAGCACAAGAGTGCATTAAAAAAAAATAAATAGAAGGACCAGCTTTTCCAGCTGGCAAAGGATCCTCGGCACATCGACGCAGCAGCGGAAGCCAGGAGCAAGCGGGAAGGACAGGAGAGGGGGATGCTCTCTCCCAGAAGAGACCCAGTTCACGTCCAAAACCTGCCCGGGGAACCATTCCCAGTACAAGCCCTTGGCACTCCCAGCAGCTGGGCGCCTGACTCCCACAGTAAAATATCACAGCTTGAAAACGGTCAGGTTTCTTTTTAAAAAGCTCCATTAAAGAGGAACCGATCGAAACCTTTCCGGCCCTTTTGCGAGGGCGATGTCCGTGAAGTCCAACCTCCAGCGGCCGTTCCTCCTTGGCGGAGAAAGGGCCTTTTCGGAGCTCCCCCGAAACACGTTACCCCCCTCCCCCCCCTTTCCCCAGGGCAGGATTTGGGACCTGAAGTGAGGACTGGCCTCGGGACACTAATGCACCGGAGTTCGGGGACAGACACACCTCTTCTCCTCTTCCTCCCCAGCGTTCCCTCTGGAGCGGCGGCAGAAACGGGGCCGACAAGAGTGGTGCGTGAAAGATCATGCAAGGCAGAGGGTTGGAGGGGAAAGGAGAGAAGAAGAGACGGAAGAAGGTCGTTAGAGGCAGAGAGAGGAAAGAGAGAGAAAAAAAAAGAGGAGTTTAGCTCTGGTTCCTTCCCCCCAGCCCCTGCCCTCCCCTCTGAGAGGAGACGAAACCCCCCCAGCTCTCGCTGCAGCGCCGGGAGGACTCAGCCCGGCCGCCCCGGCGATGCCCCGGCCGTCCCACGGGGATGGGCACCCTCCCAAACCCCTCACCACGGGCCCCGCCGCGGCCGAGCGCCGTCCCCAGCATTTCAAAGCCAGCCCGCGGGACGCCAGCCCCTGCCAGGGGTTTTAATCCTCGGTCCAGCAAGCGACATCCCAGTTCACCCAGTGGCTCCCATTATCGTCTCTGGGGGACTAAGCGGGGGTCACCACCACCCTCCAACCCCCCGAGACACTCGGAGTGCTCCGGGATGCGGCCGCCTCAGCTCATTCGTTAGTCAGGCTCGTTTCTGCGGCAGACGCAGGCTCAGCCATCAGATTAATTGCGGACGGCGCTCGGAGCAGAGAGCAGCTGCCGGTGGCGTACGCCCTTGTGAGACTTTTTCTGCTGCTAATTTGGGGCTTAATCAAAGCAAATGCGGTTATGGTGACATTACCGTTCGATAGGTCCTTTCAGTGGAGAAAAAAAAAAAAAAAAGCAAAGCAATAAAGGAGAAAGGAGAGATGGATCGGTGGCAGAGCATCCCGTGGGGTGAGCCAGGGCTGCCGTGGCGTGGCTCTGGTTTCGGGGAGGACGCGGGAGGGCTGGCTGCTCCCAAAAGGGTTGGCACTGCTCGGAAAAGGGGCTGCTCAACCACCCCGGCAGCCCAGCGCTCCAAATCGCCGCACGGATGCGCAGCGGGCCGGTTCGGCTTCGGAGGGGTGGAAGTGTGGTGGGGAGAGGAGTGAATTGCTCCAGCCCCCGCGGCAGGGCCGTGGCGGAGCAAGAGACGGGCATGAGCACGGGGAGCAACTCGCCCACCCTCGCACCCCGTGGGGTCCCTGTGCCCGGGCACCCAGATGCTCCCTGCGCACAGCCACCCTCCAAAACCACCAGCCCCGTCCCTTCGCAGGGTTTATCCCCATTTTCCAAGCCCTCGGGGCCGACCACGCTGCTGTCCCCAGCTCTCATCCTTGCTGCTTTCCCGGGATCGGTCCCTGTGCAGCATGGGCAGCACTTCCACAACCCGCCGGCACCCAGGGCATCCCTTCTCCATCCGCTGCTCCAAGCATCTTTTCCCAGATCCGCTTCCAGCAGCCTGAACCCTGGCTGGGTTTTCTGAGCATGTCTTTAGGGCTTGCAAAAACGATGCAAAACAAGCAAGAAAACCTTCATCCCTAAGAGGATGCACGTCGCGTTCCTGCTCCCAAATCCCGAAGAGGACGCACATCTCCCCGGCCCAGGAAAGGGATTCTTTCCCTCGCTCACCTCCCCACCCCACCGCCCAGCGGCCCCCAGTAGCTCTGCGACCAGGGGCGGAAGGCAGAGCGTTTCCCCGTGGTCGGTGATGCTTGGGGCCGTCGGGAGCAAGGGGGAACGCCGAGGGGATGGAGGGGACAGGGCGTCTCCTGTTCCCACGGGGACGCGTCAACACGTCACCTACCTGGTGGTGGGGGACCGCTTCCTGCGCTCACAGTGCACGGCGTCGAAGAAGGCGGCGTTCCAAAACCGCAGGTTGTGCCTGCAGGGAGGGAGGGAGGTGTTGGGGACGGCCACCCCTCATCTCCCCCACCCTGTATCCCAAGTTTTCCCAGGGCCAAGCTCACGCTGGGACCAGGAGATGACGCAAGTCTGGAAGACTGGGTCCATTTTTGGCCCAGCTCCTTGTGGGGCTGCAAACACACTCTCACTACACAAGGGATGTGCAAAAGCCATGGCCACCTCTTTTAGGGGCAGTAACAGCTTAAAAGCACTCAGGAAAATCTGGGGAATACGTGGGCAAGGGGGACAAATCCCTTCCCCGGGGAGGACAATGCCGGACAGGACTCAGCTCGACCCGGACAAGCTTTACCAGATGGGCTGCTGCTTGAGGTGCATGTACAGGTAGATCTTCTCTCCTTTCTTCTCCTCCTCTGGGCTGGGCACGGAAACTGTGGGGACACATGGTCACAAGGTGAGGTCTGGGTGACTCCCACCTTCCCACCCACCCACAGACCTTGTGCCCCCCCTGCCAGCTTGGTGTCCAAGTGGCCGCGACAGCAAGGTTTGCAAATCAAACACTCATCCCCAGCACACCCCTCGGCAGCGTGAAGAGGAGCTTTGCTGGCCTTTGTGGGTGGGTATCAGCTCTGATCGAGGCAGGGATGTCCCAGGAGGATGCTTGAGGGACCGGACCGCTGGTTTGGTAGTGCACAGAGCTACCAGGGGCGCGGCTGGAACACCGCGAAAGCTCAGAGGCGGTGGATGGCCAAATCTCGGCAACCTGGTGCCACCGAGGATGAGATGCCACCAGATGTTCTTTGGGGGAAAGGAGCTGTGAAGGCTCCTTTGGAGCTCTTTTCTAGGAGCTCAGGGGAGACAGCATCATCCTTCCTGCCCTTCCCTCCACCCCACACCTCCAGCAATGCTGGGCATCTCATACTGCTTCCAACCCTCGCTCCTTGACCATGCCTGCTTCAGCAACACTGGCTCCACTCACCTGTCTTCTTTACCTTCTCCTTTGGTTTGTCCTCACCTTCTCTGTGGCACAGAAAACAGTGTCAGCTCCGGAGAAGCCTGTCCCCCTGACAGCCCACGCAGCAAAACCCTGCTCCCCTTGCCAAGGGGAGTACCCTCATTTGAAAGACCCCTCTGCTCCCGTACTACTTTCCCCGGGGACACAAAGGTGACTAAGGGACTGCAACGTCCATCCCAGTCAGATCCAGCATGGAGATGATGCAGAAGAAGACAAAGCAGCAGCACCATCTCCTCGAACAACACATCTCCACAGCCAAAGGACACAGGGCTGCCAGACCATGAGATACTTCATGACCAAAGTATGAAGCATGGGACCAGGCTAGAGACCGTCTTCCCATGGCCAAGACAACCCCTGGCTCATGGTGGCCCTACACCCAAGAGGTTTCTGGCTTGGTCATCTTATTCATGCATGCCTCAGCCCACCCAACGGAGTGATACTCACTCGCTCTTTTTCGTGGTTGGACCCTTCAGTTTGGTCTCCAGACCCCCGAAGAAGCCCTTGACGTTCTCAGTCTTGGCCGACGTGTTTTTCAGCAGCCGCTCTGCGATGTCCTTCTTCTCCGCCAGCCAGCTGTTCGCCGACTTCAGGTACGAGTCAATGCTGCCCGTGGGCTTCTCCTTGGCCTCCAAGGGCAGCGCGTGGGTCTTGCCTGTGGGCAAAGTGGCAGCAGCTCAGCTGGCCTCATGGGCCTGGGTGCTGCCAGCTCTTGGGGTACCTGTTCCCAGCTGCAAGATGTGCCACAGAGACCAGGAGCCAAACAGAAACAGACCAGACCCCATCCCATCCCAATTCCTGTAGATCTTCATCCTCCCCACCATTTTGGACAGAAAATCCAGCCCTCCACGGAGGAGTAACCACCACGCGCCAAGAAACGAGGCAAGGTGCTTTGGGCTGGGGGGTTTCACATCACATCCCAAGGCTGGGGAACATCTGGGGATCACCGCACACAAATATCCTTGGCTAGAAGCGATGGCAAACCAGCATTGCCGTGAGGTACCATGCCAGCGAGGCTCCCCGGCAGGTTTGCACAGCTTCTGGGCCACGGAGACTCTTTTCTGCTCAGTATTGGAGTCAGGCAGAGACAGCCACGCTTGGATACCCATCCATCACCCTTCCACGCCCAGAGCACCCTTCACGACCAGCCCAAGCAAAGCCAGAGCGTGTGGGCACCTCTTACCCACGTAGTAGTAGGTGAAACACATGGTCATGAGGTTCTTGGCAGGGCTGAAGTCATCCATCTGGTGACACCTGGAAAGGAGGGAGGATTCGGTGGAGACACCCAGCGATGGCAACCAAAGCAGCCTCACGGTTGCTGCCATTCCTCGAGCTGTGGCTCTGATCTCTGAGGCTTTCGGCGGTCGCCACGAAGCCCCTGGACCCCTCCCTGACTTACTCGAACAGCACGAGGGCGAAGGACTGCATCAGGCGGTAGAAGGTCTGCTCCGAGACGCACTTGGAGTTGCAGCGCTGCAGGCACAAAGCCCAGGGTTCAGCCCAGCCCCACGGGGTGGCCGCTTGCCCAAAGCAGCAAGGGCAACCTCAGCCCCCTCCGGAACCCCCCAACCTGTACTGGATTCCCCTCTTATCCCAAATTCCTGCCCTCCAGTTCCCCTCTTATCCCAAATTCCTGCCCTCCAGAATCATTGCTCTGGGCCATTGCTAAATCAATCCCCCGGTCTCAGCATCCCGCCCAGGCTGCTCAGAGCCCCCGTTCCGAACCGTGCTCCCTCACCCAGCTCTCCCCTCACCTGGGCGCTCACGTATCTCGCGAACCATTCCCTGCCCTTCCCGCTCTCGCCGCTGCAGAGCTCGCCAAACCTGGCCTTCTCTTCCTGGTCCAAATCCTCTCTGAAATAGGGAAAAAAGAGAAAAAAAAAAAAAAGAAAAATTAAAGTTGAGGATGTGGCCGGCATCCCCAGTCCAGCCAGCACGGCTCATTCCCCACGCCATCCCTCACAGCGGCTGCATCCCAGTGCTGCGACGCCGGGAGGAAGGCAGAGGAAGAGGGGAAGGAGAGCATCCATTTTGCCACCCTCTGGCTCCTGCTGCTCTTTTCTTCCTCCCTGGCAGGAGGGAAAGCGAAGGCAGAGGGAGAAGGGAAAAGCCGAGGCCAGCCCGAGCAGAAACTGAGCTCCAGAGACAGGCTCTCTGCCCCAGAGCGAAAACAAACCCCCCGCCGCTGCTCGTCACGCGCGGTTTGCTCGATCCCGCCTGACGTGCCGAGCCGCAGCCTCACGGAGACCCCAGAGATGGGAGCTGGGGGGGATGTGGGGCTGAGCCGGGGGCCATGGCAGTCATACAAGCAGCGGCAGAGATGCCCAACAGCGGGAGAGGAGCTGGAGACCCCCCCCGGCAGGGCGAGACCCCCAGTACAGCGAGCCCCTGGTATGGGAGACGGGAGGGAAAAAATGGGGAGGGGAGGCGGGGGTGAAAGATGGGACACGCTTAAGAGAGGAGTGCAAGTCAGAGCCCGTGTTCCCCCGTCATCTCCATGGGGAAGGACACAATCCGACGTTCCCGGAGTGGGAAAGCAGCCAGATCCCACCCCGCATTATTTTCCCCGGCAGCAGGCTCGGCGGCGTTCACCAGCCCCGCGTCGCTCACCCTCCGGTGAAGATCTTCTCCACGTAATGCCGCATGAACTCCCGGCGCTCGGCCGTCGCCTCGTCCCGGGCCGACTCGGTGCTCTGGCTGGAGGAGAAGGACTCGTTGGAGGAGGAGCGGCGGTAGCCACTCCACCTTGGGGAGTCGCCCATGTCGTTCTCGCTGTCCGCCGACTCGGTGGCATCGCTCTCCTCCCCGGCCGCGTCCCCCGGGTGCCCGTTGCCATCCGGTGTAGCGGGAGGAGAGGGCTCCGAGGGGATGCAGGCGGGTGTTTCGGCATCAAAATCAATGAGATTCCCTACGGGCACGTCCAGGGGGGCCTCCATGGCTCTGCCGGGGTATGTGGCGGTGTTGGGGGGACTTGGTCCTCGTCCTTTCACCCCTCACTGGGACATGGAGGCCATCGCCGGCGGGGTGCTGAGGAGGGCGGGCTGGCTAAGGCAGGCAGGTCCTTCTGCAGGGGTCCGGGCTACTGCAGGACATCTGAAAAACAGGAGGAGGACAAGAGTGAGGACAGGACCCCAGGGAACCCGTCACCACGGACCTTGGGTGAGGAGACCGCAGGCCACCACCTGCGATGTCCCCAGGCAGCGGGGAGGGATGGGACAGGGGTGCAGCGGGCAGACAGAGCTGGTTGCTCCCCATCAACCACCTGAACAAACCAACCCACGCGGTGCTCCTGCGCTTTCTGCGCCGTTCACGGGGGGTTTTCACCCTTTGAGGTGAAGAGAAAAGAGACAATTTGAGCCGAAGCTCCGTATGCCACCTTTGGGCTGCGACATCTCGCAGCCTGATGGGCAAAACCGGACCAGCGTGAGCCAGCAGCTGGCAAACACGCTGGTGATGTTCCAAGCCAGCCCCTGAGGAGCATCCTCCTCGCAGGCCGGCCTGACCCTGATCGGAAACGTCTCCAGGGTGGAGAGGGATGCGCTGACTTGGCTGGCAGCCCCGCTGCTTCGGGGGAAATGGTCCCAGGACAGAGACAGCAACCCCGAGCCGCAGGGACCACGCTGCCCTTCATCTATCCACCCTCCTCAGCCCTCCCCTCTCCCAAGTCCCTTTTTTTTTTTTTTTTTGCAGGGATGGAGCAAGGACCTCCCCCGCCAGCCCCTCCAGCACCTGTGGCTTTGGGCTCAGGGCTGCCTCCCCGCAAGGCCGGCAGCGCAAGCTGGTTTCTGAGCATGCCGCGCTGTGTTTTAATGGGAAGGCATGTCTGTCCTGCCCCAGAAACTCAGGGTCAGCACGCCAACGGCACAGGGAAGAGACAGAACATATTTCTCTGGACGTCACCAGAAAGAAAACAGGACCGTGCTGGGGCAATGAGGGCCCCTGGCCCTGCTCAGCCATCCCCAAGCTCTCTGCCAGAGGTGCTTCAGCATCACCACGAGCTTCAGCATCCTTCAGGTCCTGCAGTTCCTGGGCTGACTTCAGCCACGAAGCTCGGGTACCCAGGGGTAATGATGCTGCCAGCACCGGGAGACGAGCAAAGTGAAGCCGTGCGGCTCCAAACCCCTGGGCTGCTGGAGAGTCGGTGCCCCGAGGAACGAGGTGGGGAGAGATGGGAGATGCTGGGTGGCTCTGCCCTGAGACAGGCGCGTGCGAGCCCAGAAGTGACACACAGGGTGTTTAAACCCAGCGCCGGGAGAGGAAGGTGCATCCTGCCAGGCAAGGACACCTTTTCCAGGGATTTCAGGATGGGATGCTTTCTGCCAGCATCTCTAAACCTGCATGGAGTTTCCCCTTGGGGCTTTTTGCAGGTGTGCTGGGTGCTGCAAAACCACAGAGCCTGGGAAGTGGGATGCAATCCCAGTTCGCTCTGATGGAAATCCCAGCAAGGGGCAGGATTCAGCCAGTCTGCATCCCAGCTCTCCTCGCTCCCTGGCCGTGGAGCTTGGCCCCGGAGCTGGATGACAAACTGCTAATCCTCGTTACCAGCGCAGGCCGCGGGCGGCATCCCACGTAATGACGGCGCTCGAGCCCGCACGCGAATCTGTGTCCTATGTGGAAATGGTCAAGGGCGCTAAAAAATTGTAATTAAACCAGGAAAACCTCTGCCTGTCTTCTCACGAGAGCACATCCCTCCCATCCCTCTGCGCTCTGGGTGCTGGGACGGGGACGCGTCCCCCCCTAACCCGCGGGGCCGGCACCTTGCTACCTCCTCTCGCTGGATGTCCTGCTCCCCCAGAGAGGATGCAGCCCCGACGCAGGAGGGACACGGGGACTCATCGCCGGAGGGACGGGGTGATTTCTCAGCTCAGCGCCATTTCTCAGCGCTGGCACTTCTCCACGCTGCAGCCCGCCGCAGAAATCCGCGCTTGACTCCTCCAGCCCCGTGCAAGAGCCCCGCAATCGCCCGATTCGGGGTCCAACAAGGGCACGAGGCCGGGTACCGGCACTCCCTGGGGAGACGACGCAGCCGCCCACCCTGCATGGCACCCACCCACGGGTCCGTCCCGGCGAAGCAGCTCAGCACCGGCGAGAAGCGTGGCGGCGGGCGCCGAGCCAGCCTGGCAGGGCGCTGCAAGGGCAACCGTGGGCAGAGCTTTGTTTCTGCCAAGGAAAACTCCCCGTGCCGTGACGGAACGGCCTGTTTCCTCCGGAGGAACTGGTCAGTCTTGTTCCCTTGGTCTCTCCCACGGCGCAAACACCCCGGCAGCGGGGTCACAGCTTGGGGACGCAGAGCCAGCCGGTGCTGAATCCCTCAAACCACCCTAAATCCAGGGTACGGCACCGACCCCTCCTCCCGAATTGCCCCAGGAACACTTAAATGCACAAACCTCTTCCCTTAAACTGGGAATAGGAGAAGCTGGAACTCACCCACGCTGAGTTTGTCCCCACACCGGCAGCGAGGACGCGGTCCCCGTCTTATCGGGACACGAGGTGGCTGTGTCCTCGCTGAGGCGCAGCCGTGCTACCCCGACCGCGGAGAAGTCGCAACCTCTGCAACTTAATAAAAATAACTCCCCGAGTACCAGGGAGGCTGTGAGCTGAGACCTGCGCTGAGCTGCGCTGGCGCAGGCGGAGCAGAGAACGCACGCACTCGGTGCATGCCAGAATCAGCAAGCTCCCAACTTGCCCCCGCTTTGCGACGAGCCCTTTCTTCCCGCGGCCGCCAGACACCAGATGGCATCTCCCTGATCTCCTGGGCTTCCGAAGAGATTTAAACGTCTCTGGAATAGCCCTGCGCTGCGAAAGACCGGCTTTTGTGCCCAGCAGCCGCTTCTCCTTTAACGCTCGCCGGCAGCGCAGCCTTCGCCCCCCCCCCGCCACGCACACGCATCCCCAGGGAGCCCCGAAACACAGCTAATTATTCCGCAATTCCCATTACCACACGGGAAAAATTTCACCTGTGTGTTGGAAACGAGCTCCCCAAAAGGCACAGGGGGGTTTTCAGCCCCCCCACTCCCACGGGAGACGCTGCCCTCAGCCCCCACCGTTGGGTTTGTGGTTAAAGATGCAGCCAACGCGGCCAAAGCTTTTGGCTGTGGGGGCTTGGGGACCCACGGGGCACCCTCCGTCCTACCCGGGGAGGATGACCGCGTCTCACCGGTGGGTTGAGTTTAAAAAAAGAACGGCGATGCCTCAGCGGTCGGGGCCACAAGAAAGCCCATTATCACCGCCCAGCGATGGGGAAGGAGGATGGATTCCATCTCGGCAGGGCCTGTCCTCGCACGGGGTCACAGCAGATTTGGCGTCCCCCCATCGCCGCCCTCCCTCTCTCCCCTTGCTTTTACCTGCCCCCAGGATCCTCGGCGTGCCTTCACTGGCCAACGGGTCAGCGGCATCCAGCGAGGCTGTGACCGGCGTGGCTGGCACGTCGGCGAGCGGGCAACGACGCGGACGAGGACGTGGGGACGCGGCGATCCCTCCCTCCGGAGCTGAGGCGCATCGCCGTTCCCCCCCGGGTGCCCACGCACGGCTGCGCGCAGAGCCCGGCCGGCTGCGGCGCAGGCTGGGAGGAACGGGAAGGAAAAAGCTCATTGTGTCATTTCGCTCCGGGTTTGTCACGGCCGGCCGAGCGCGGGTGTCTCCCGAGAGCCGTGCCGGCCCCTTTCCTGCGACGCAGGGCCGAGCACGCATCCCCTGCAAGAACGCTTGATTTGTGGGGGGATCCCCACACCGAGCTCAGCACCCCCCCCCCGAAACAGCCTGTCCAAGCCCCTGCGCACGCACGCATCCAAAATATTAAGCATAATTAGGTGAGGTCCCCATCAAAGGGGAGCTCTCCAGCCCTTCCCATCACATTTAGCTGGTTTCTAAGCCTCCCCATCACTCAGACCCCTGAGGATTGTGAGTTACCTGCCCTGTTCTTCCCCAGATGAGCCTCTTTGGGGAGAAAAAAAAAAAAAAGAAAATAAAAAATGGAGATCAGAAGGAGAAAAGCCCCAGCGGGGAGGAGAAACCGGGTGAGAGCAGCTGGTGGAGCAAGCGGCAAGAGGAGGGCAGCGCTCGGGGGGATTATTTCTCACTCGGAGGGCAGCGTTGGAGGGGTCTGGGGTCCTTTTGGGGAAAAAGCTCCAGGGGTTTCGTGGCAAAGGATAGGAGAGAGGCACAGGGCGAGACACCTGGGAGGGACAGCTCAGAGGGGGTGCTACATGGCTGGGTCTCAATTCTGGGGTGCTCTCCTTCCCGCCCCCCCCCCATCAGCGGCAGCCCGCAGAGGAAACGACGCGTTTGTGACACGAAGTTCGAGCTCAGCAGAAATCCGAGAGCGTTACTAATTGACTGTCTGCTGAGGGTGATTATGGTAATTAAGTCAGACTTCAGAAATTGCCAGTGACACGTAAAAACCCCTCCCAGATCCCCAATTTTTATATAAGGGGATGGTGAAGGGTTTTACTGCCTTCCTCTTGCTGATTTTCACGTGGATCTTTAAAGCGCGACTTGCAGGTCGTGGGGTTTTTTATCCATCAGCTCCGCCATTGACTTTGGGTTTGCACCGGAGCACGGGAGACGGGAAGCCCAGCGATGCGCCGGCACACACGCTCCCGGCGCCCAACCAAACCCTGTCCTCCGGGGCAGTTCGGTGCCCGCTCCACCTACACGGGTAACTCGCAGCCCTCCCCAGGGATAATTCACCTGGGCAAGGAAAGGAGAGGACCCGGGGCGCCAGGAGAGGACCCGTCCCGGCTGGAAGCGGCCAAGGAGCAGGGCAGCCCATCTCCCCCATGACTCAGGTTGGGTTATATTCACCCACACGAGATGTTCGAGACTTTCCGAGAATCTCGTGGCACCCCCTCCGTGGCGGTGCCCCCCCCAAAATGCCCTCCTGGGAGAGCCACCCCTCTCCCCAGCTCCGTCCCCAGCCGGGAGCCGTCTCCCACAGCTCCCACGCCTTCACCCGCATCCCCAGCACCCACCTCCTCCTCGGTGCGGTTGCGGGGAGCCGGGGCGTCGCCGGCTGCAGCTCTGCCCCCGGACCGAGGTGGGTGTTCATCGCTCCATCCCCCTTTTTTTTTTTTTTGCAGACAAAGGCTGCGGGGGCGGCCGTGTCTGTCGCAGGCGATAAGCGGCCTGTTTTCCTGTTTTCCTTCCCCGATCGCAACACGGCACGACTCCAACTGTAGGCGGGTACCGCCAGACGGCCACGCTCACATCCGGATGGAAGCAGAGAGGAGGAATCGGTGCTGAGCGGAGCCTGACATCCCCACCTCCGCAGCAGCTGCAAGGGGAAGCACCTCTTTTGTGGAAGTTACTAAAGTATTGGGCAATATATATATATTTTTTTTTTTTCGCTTCACGCCCTTGAGCACGGGGCTGGGCTCAAGGCAGAGGCGCTGACAGCTCCGGAAAGGAGCCGAGGTTTCGAAGACAGAAGGATGTGATGCAAAATCCCCTTGTATGGAATAGGAACAGAGCAAAAGTAGGGAGAAACGAGGTTAAAAGCTGTGGAAAAAAGCCCCAAAGCATCACTTGCGAAACAATAAGTTAAATTGCATTAAAAAGACCCACAACACGGAGCAATCCAAGCCCCAAAGGGTCCTCGCCCTCTGCCGTCTCGCGGGCTAAGGGACTTGGTTCAGACTCACAAGCCAAGGAAGACGGTGTGCTCCTGATGCTTATCCAGCCCTGTCCTCCCGTGCCCTCCCACAGGCCAGCCCACCCTCCCGTGGCCACCCCGCACCCTCTCCTCCGTGCCCTCCGAACCCTTTAAAGCCAACACCCTGATGCGAAGCTACAACGCAACCGCCTGTTGCGACACCGCATACCGGTTGCCACACAGCCGCTAAAAAACCTAAATAAGCCACTCTTCCAGACCAGCCCTCTGCAAATCCTTCCTAATCCAATCTGGTTCATGGCATTAAGTTGGACTCTTCCCATACTGAGCGCCCCTGTTTGCACAACAGTTGGGAAAATCCGTTCGTTTCCCTATTCCTGGTTGAATTGCTGATGCAGAGGTCACCAGAGCTTCCTCCTCCTCACTGATGGAAATGTCGAAGGATGGGGATCCGCCTGCGCTCCCGGCTTCCCATCCCACGCGTGGTAGCAGAAGAGCTAGAGGGGACCCTGGCCTCCAGTTTGCCCCAGTAAATCACAGCTGGGATGCAGGTTATAAAACAAGCCCGAAAACCCAACCATTGGGTGCGTTATTGATGCAGAGTGGACGATGCTGGAGCCCATGCCCCCCACCGCCGCTCAGTCCAGGCGATGCTCTGCCCTCCCCGGGACCACCCCACAGCTGGATCTCACATCGGGGGGGCACAGCTGCACCGCCAGCTGCCTCTCCACTGAGGAAAGCAGAGCTCAGGTGGGCTGTCACAGACACGTTCCTCCTTGATGGCCACTTCTTTAGGCAAGAAGTTGTCTCCTCATCCCTCCCCGGGCTCCTCTCGGTCAGCAAACATCGCCATGGCACGCGCGACAGAAGAGCTCGGCGAGGGAGGCAGGCGTCGGCACGTTCGGACGAAGGTGGTGTAATTACCCTCAGCCTCCCCGCCATCCGCAGAGCGCTGAAAAGTCATGCTGCGGAAAAGCAGAGCAGCCAAACCCGTTGATACCGCCTTCCCGGGGAGACGCGGGTGGCCAGGCTGGCACCAGCTCAAACAACAGGCTCTCCCTGCAAATCCACCCGAATTGCGTTCAGCTCCACAAAAACCCTACTACAGCAATAGCCGGGGCCCGCGCGGGCTCTGCGTACGCACCGATGCCGGCTGCACGGCGAGACGGCCCCCGGGAAGAGCTCCCTGCTGCACCCACGGTTCAAATCATTCCCTGGAGCGCCGCGCTCCGTCCTCTCCCTTCCCGGCAAACCCGCCGGTGGGAGCGCAGCAAACCACCCCAGGAGCGGCGGAGCTGGGGGAAACGAAGGCGGTTTGGATTCCTCCCGCCCAGGCGAGGCAGCCGGGACGGGCGAAGAGCGGCGGCGGAGCGGCCGGGAGTGCAAAGGTTGCGTCGCCGAGCGTGGCGGGGCGGCTCCCACAGCAGCAGCAGGAGGACACTGAGCGCGGCAGAATCCACCTCGGCTGGTGCGAACCACCGCGTTTCACGGGGAAAGGCGACGCGGCAGCCTGGCACCGCGGCTTGATACTGGGCAGAACTCCACAGAGCCCCCACCAGCCTCCCCAAAACGTGCTGCTTGCTGATATCTCCTGTGTTTTGCATCCCCTTTCCCTTTTCTGGCTCGGTTGCTAGAGAGGCTGACAAGCCACACTTCAGCTTCACCTCCAGCCGTGCTGGCTTACCCGGGCAGAGCGCGGTCCCAGGGGCGTTCGGATGCCAGCGGCGCAGGACGAGCGCAGGGGATGCTTGGGAGGCGCTGGCGGGCACAGCACCAAAGGGAAGGTCACCGGCAGATGACTCGAGCCTGGCAATGCGGGTGCTAAGGGCATGACACGCTGGCAGGGGACCAAATGCTATTTTCCTGCTTTTATTTCCAAATCCTGATGAAGATACAGATTCCCAAGCAGGCCACCTCCCTGCTCTCCCCCTCACCTCTCCCAAAAGCCGGCTGATTTAACATCACCAATGTTCTCTGCAATCCTTGACGCGCAGCCCGGAGCATCCATGGCATCACCATCGCCCTTCCCAATCCGCAGCACACAGAGCCCAGCAGCGAGCGGGCAGGGACGGGGAGAGGATGAAAGACCGGTTGCATTTCCAGACAGGAAATCGCTCCATCCCCAGGGAACCCCGTCCGTAATTGTTCTGCGTTAAGAGCTTCCGAATTCGTGATTGTGATAACCAAGAAGAGGAGAAAAGCAACTAAATTAACTCCAGGAGCCATGAAAGGCAGCTTCGCCTCATGGTCCTGCAGCCCTCTGCAGCGCGGCACACTCCTTAGGATGGGATGGGATGGGGATGATGGGGATGATGGGGATGATGGGGATGATGGGGATGATGGGGATGATGGGGATGATGGGGATGGGACACTGGCTGGTCAGTGCCAGTCACCCCCAGGTCACTATTTCTTACCATGCACCAAATCTACACAAACCAAACTCATTTTGCGCACACCTAACAAAGCTGCTTCCCCGGCAAAACCCCTCCCGCTCTCCCGAAGCGCTTCGTGCCACATAATTTCCTTTCCAGTCACAACAGCCCGCAGCGACTCTCGGCTCTCTGCGTAAAGCACCGTCACGCGCCAGACACCGGCCGAAGGAGGAGCTGATAAACACAGCCTTCGGAGGCCGCGGTCGCCACTCCGGCCGTTTGCTAAAGCGGAGAGAGCGAGGCAGCGGCGCAGCGGAGAGGAAAATACGGGGGAAGCACCGCGGCGGTGTCGTGGGTGAGCGGGGAGGTGTCGCGATTCGAGATCTCATGGGAGCTGCGCTCTGATCGTTGGCCGTTGATCCCGGGGCTCACCCTGCTCGCAGACCGTGAAAACATCCCATTTCCAAACTGCATCCAACTTCCCAGCTTTCACCACTCCACCCCTTTTGCTTGCTGCCCGATATTTTCTCCCAGCAGACTCCAGCAGCTTTGCCAGGGCCGCTCCATCCCCAGCGAACCCCGCGGTGTCCGTTTGCTTTTTACCTCCAACCCGTGGGCGCTGGCTCCCCGGGGCTGCTCCTTCTGGCGTCCCGCAGAAAGCGATGCCCCGCGCGCCCGGCGCGGACACAGCCTGGTGTTACAGGGACAGTTTTGCAAGCGTTCACCAGGGCACAATGATTAATTAAAGCGATGGCTGTTGAAATAAAAGATAAACAAGCCAAGGTGGCGACACACCCAATGCTTTTCCCTCTCCCCGGGTGCCGCCCCGCTGCCGACGTGCCCCGAGAGTCGCGATGGGGCCGCGTGCCGAAACGTGGCCCCGGGCTGGGACTGGAAAGACCTGTTGCTGCTCACACTGCCGGAGCCAGGAGGGCACGGGGACGGGAGGAGAGGCGTGACGGGAGGCCAGGGAAGCCGGCGCGCCTCCCGCGCCCTCACCGACAGCACAGAGCTCGGGAAAGGATCGGAGCAACGTCAGCGGGCGGCGTGGCTGGATGCGACCCCCTGTGAGGCTGCACCCACCACGGGAATACACCCAATTCACTCTGCCCTTGCCTAAGGCTGGGTCTGCAGGGCCCCGACCCATGGCCGGGACCCCCAAGTGCTCGAGGACTCCCCCCACTCCATTCCGAATGCTGAGGCAATGGGATGCCCCGCGGTGCATAAATAAATTCAGCCAGGAGGAAAATAAATAAATAAACAAATAAAGGCAGCTTTATTTCTCCCTGACATTTAATAACCTTTATTGTCCTCCGAGCGGCGGTTTCCCATCCCCAGAGCCAGCAGCACAGCTGATCTTCCTCCAGGCTGGAAACGCTTTAAAGCCCGGCGGCCTCCCCGTCTCCCCACCAGCAACGAGAAACCCCAAAGGGTTGAAAAGGCCAAAACCAGAAAGAAACAGCACAGGATGCTGGGGCAGAGCTGGCTCCTCCAGAGCTCACTGCAAACCCTGCATCCCTGCCGCTTCCCGCGGCTCCCGGCTTCGCCCCCGCGGCATTTCCCAGCCCGCTCCGGTTATTTTTCAACGCTGAGCTCGTACAGAAAGTGCTGAGGAGAAATTAATGGTGCTGCAATTCCCACTGCCTCTGTCATTAGGAAAAGAAAACGCATCCGAGCATCCTCACTCCAACGCGCAATGTAATTTGTTTCACGTTTAATATCAGCCTCCTTCCCGGAGGATGGGCTGAAGCTGGGAAAAAAAAATCTCAGATTTTATCAGCCGTGCTCCAGGGCGGATGCAAGGCAAAGGAAGGGGATTGGCAGAGACTTGTATAAAGTGAAAAAAATAAAAATAAATAAATAAAATCATTGAAACCTGTGCGGTGTTGGTGCTGCAGGAGGCAACCGGCCACTAAACTGTTACAGACATTATCACCCGGAGCTGCTGGCTAATAAAACAGCTAATTAGCTCAATATTTAACTTCAGCCTTACGGAGTTTTCTCCCACACACCAAACTCTGCACCAGTAAAACTGCCCCGGCATTGCTGTGCTCTCGCACGGGACGGTGGCACCGCCTCACCTGAACGCACGCGTCGTGGGGCAGGGCAGGAGAGGGACGGGGCAATCTCGGTTTTATCTGGGATTTAATCCCCTCCTCGAGCCCTGGCCCTTGCACAAGGAGGCTGGGATTTTCCCCAGCTCGCCGTGTTTCCTCCTCAGGGCCTCTCGTTTGCGCAGGCGGCTGCGAACGTTTCCTCCTCCTCCCGGCGCCCCTCGACGCGGCATGGGAACCCGCGGCTCCCAAACCCGCAAAACACCGCTGATCGAGGTACCAGACCCTCTCAGCCCAACTCCCCCCACCCCAAAAAGCCACCGAGCCCCCCTGCACCGCCTGCTTCTGGCTTTTAACCCAGGAGCATGGCCGGGCCATCAGCCGTGGCACGCTACGGAGTTAAAGTCGGGTCTCCAGGTGCTGCTGGAATAGAGAAATAATAAAACACAGACCTGGTGGTCCCACGGCAGCAAAATCCCTGGGTTTTTCTCTCTGGGGCTGGAACAAGGAAGAGATAAAACACGCTTGCTCCGGAGCGCAGGCAAACAACTGCTTATCTCCACGCTCACAGCCTCAAGGCTGCCGCACGGCTCGGGGAAAAGTATTATTCCTCCCCGCGCCCGGCAAACTTTCTATTTTTGGCCCCTCCGTCACACCGAGCCGCTGCCTTCACCTGCGCCGGGCTGGGAAGCCAGCCAGCCCCGCAGCCCCCAGGGATCCTGCAAAGCCCCAGCTCACCAGCAAAGGGCTAACATTTCGGTAAAACAGAGATAATTTTTGTTAAAGCTGTGGATTCCTTGCAGTTCAGCTTGGTTTGATTTATTTATTTTTTTCCCTTGAAATGAGATTTTCCCATCGGAGACCCAAGACGTCAGCCTGCAGCAGACCCCGTGCGGCATCGCCGCCGACAGCCCAAATTTGCGGAGGGAGATAAATCAGGGCGGCTGAAATGCCGAGGGGCACGGGCTCGAGGGATGCTGCGAGCCCAGGCTCTCCCGGGAGAGCAGGCACCAGTTTGAGGAGCTTGAGATGCTGGGAAGGGTCCAGCCAGGGGTAGCAGGGAGTTTAGGGCTGGTGTTGGCATCCCAGGGGATGCTCGGCTGGCTTGTGGGGGGTGAGATACCCAAAGGGCAGCTGCAGAAAGGCAGAGCCAGAGTTTGTGCTGGACTTTGCAGCGACACTTTGGGGGGTTCAGGGTGGAAAACGGTGGATTCTCCGTCCTCGGGGGGACAGAAAAAGTGGCAGCTGATCTGACCCCGTGCTGGTGGTGGGCGAGGGACCGCCAGGTCCTTCTGCCAACACATCTGCGATGCTTTCCTCGCTTTCCTTCCTGCACCACGTTTCCCTTGCCCAGAAAGAACAGATCCATTTGTTTTATCTCTCTGCTCGTTCCACTCTCCAGATCTCATCAGCCGGCCTTGGCTGCAGAGCTGCCACCGTGCCCACATCCAAGCACTAAAACACCTTGAAAAAGTACATCTTTTTTGATAATGACGTTCTGTGGGATCCGTAACTGAGGGTGAAATCACGTCCAGGGTGCATTTCAGTCCTGGAAACAGCAGGGTAAATTAGCTCAGCTTTTTCCTGGTTGACTCAGCTAATCCTTCAGACACCGACGGGCAGATTCGATCGCATCGCCTCTCCTCGGGCTCGGTAAATACCAAGGCCAAGCCGTGGCAGCTGCGGAGGATACGGACAGAGCCGCTGCCTGCAGTGTCCAACCCGCCCTTGTTCCTGCACGCACCGCAGCTCGGCGGCGGAGCCGAGCAGAGGTCGCTCCCGTTTTGATTTATGAATATGGATTTTGTTGGTTAAGCCATTAGGAGCGGTGATGAAGCGATCCAGCCTACACCCGGAACGGCAGCCTGCCTCATTTGAAGCCCACACCGCAGAACGTTCTCCGTGCCTTCCCCCCCCACCTCCCACAACGCCGCTCACGCAGGGAAGATTATATTAAGGCTTTGTCTGTAACGCTGTAATTCCACCTGGCCGCCCTGAGCCCTCTCGCTCGTGAAAAAAAACACAGCCACAGGCAAGAAAAACGGTTGGGAAAGGGGATTGCAGAGGACTGGCACCCACGCCCAGCAGGAGAAGCTGATATCCCAAGCATCCTTCCCCCAGGGAAGCCCAAACCAGTTAGATCCCTCTTTCCAAGGTCGTATTCCCGGGTCAGCACGTCCCAGCCCCATTCCCCAGGGCTTTGTACCAGCTCTAAGAAACAGGCTGTGCCCATGAGGCCTCGCTGCACAATTAGGGAAAACAAAGAGGGAGATGGGAATTGTCCGTACCGCACGGTGAGGGCTGGGCCGCGGCCTCTGCCGCCTGGCTCCCAGCTGGCTGCCAGCTCTAAGCCGTATATTTTTCCCCCATCGCTGCCGTATCTGCTTGTTTTGGAGAGGGGAAGGCTCCCTCCCAGCTGGCGATCGCCTCCAGCTGCCCTCGCATCCGGGCCAATTTGGCACCTTCTCCCCAACGAACCAGCACAAGCCAAGATGCGGTCAGGGATAACGATCCTTCCCAACGGATCCTGAGTGTTATCCATTGGGAAGGGCCCCAGCAAGGACAGATTTCCCCTCTGCAGCAAAGAATGCTCAGAAAGGAGCACAAATAATATCGGAGATCTCTCCTTTCCAGAGCTGCGGAAAATTAAATTTCCGTATTATTTATTCGAGCAACTCACAGAACTCCTCAATGGAGCGGATCAGTCACAGCCATCCGGCGCATCACTTGCCAGCCGTCCTCTCCTCATTTGTTTTTAATTAGCAGCAACACGCGGGGTGCCGAGCCAGGCAGGGCTGGCGCTGCTGATACAGCGACGGATAACGGAGCTCGCCTCCTCCGGCCGGGATTACCGGGCTTCGGGCTGCCAATCACCCCCTCACACGCTGGGAGCAAGGGTGGGATGAAGGCAGGAGGTCGCCGGCAGAAGGACGCTCGCTCTGTCTCTCGGGTATTAGGGTAACGAGGATTGAGGGACGCGGGGTCAAACCGGGCTCCGTGGGAAGAGTGGCGGCTGCGCAAACCGGGGCGAGCTGCAAGACCTGCCCCAGCCCATGGCTCGTTCGGGTGAGGTCAGGGATGAGAAGGTGAGGAAAAGCCCCAGGGAGAAGCCAGCCACCCAAAAAAAAAAAAAACCACGGAAGGGAGGTGAGACATGAAGGCGGAAAGCGAGGGAGGGAGGGGAGTGAGTTCACGCGTGAATTTAAAGCGGCTGCAACATCCTCCTGGCAGCCTCCAGGTTTGCCGCTGGCCAGCCCACGCCCCGCGACACTGCCGCAGGGAGGGCGTCAGCAGGCCTGCGCTGGGGGGCAGCGGCACAGCACCCGCGGGTGCTCCCACCCAGCCCCGTGGGGTGCCCATTTCCCGCGGGTGCCCCCACCTCATTCTGGGGCTGCTCCAGGGGTCTCGAGCCCTGTGGGTGTCCCATCCCGAGAGCCGCAGGGTTCCGAGGTGGCGCGGTCCCACGAGTGTTCGTGCCCGCGTGGGTCCCGGTGCCACGAGTGTCCGTGCTCAGTCTCTGGGCGCCCCCTGGCGGGCGCGCCGCGCCACAGCACCGCCCGGCAGCCGCCCGCGGGGGACCCCGGACCCGGGTGGGGGGGTGACTCCCCAAGAAGGGAGGTTGAAAGGGACGTTGTGACGTGAAACCTCGGCTCCCCACGGCACAGCCACACGCGTGGGGCAGCCGGGAACTGCCGGGACCGTCACGCAGGCCTGGCACACAAATTAATTACACGTCAGCGGGGATGGCAGCGGGCACAGCGAAGGGTGACAACTCCAAGGGACCAAAGAAAGAGCTCCTGCTTTAATTAGCCCTGCAGAGCTTGCCACTAATTAACCTTTTGCACGAGGAAGAGGAGGAAGAAACAAAGCCCTGCTGGGAAGTGGGTGAGCAAAGCACTCACCACATCACTCATCCTCCTCCCAGCCTGCGCACTGGGGAGGGATGCAAAGAGGAGAGGGCAGACCCAGTTCAGACAGCCGAACTTTCCCCGTTTAGGCGCCTCTGAAGGCTTGGAAACTGGGAAACGGCAGCCCTTGGACCAAGGAGTGACATGGGTAAGGTTCCACCCTCTTCCCCTGGTTCCCGGATCCAACACGGGGACTCTAAAGCAGACTCTGGGAGTGATGGTGTGGGTCTGTCCCCTCTCCATCCCCGCCCCTGCACCAGGAGGGAAGGCAGATGATGGCCCCCTCTCCCAGGAGGGAAAGGACTCAGAGTAAAATAGATGGCTGGTAAGAGTGAAAAAATTACAGTCTCCCAAGCAGCAGTGAACAAAAGCCTCTGTTCCAGCAGAGATCAGGATGGAGACAGAGTGCAAGAGGGCGTTTCACACAGCTCCAAGGTGCTGATGCTGTAGATAAGCTTACACAACACCCAGACCAAACTCCGTTTGGCTCGCCAGGCCCCAGCCCTGCCCAGCAGCACGCCTCTCCCAACAGCCAAAAATAAAATAAGTGTTGGGCAGAAAGGCAGAAGTATTGCACGGAGAGAGAACGGCAAAACCCGACGTTGCTTTCACACCCCATCCTTATCCCAGGGGGAGGTCTCAGCTGCTGCCAGGAGCTGGGCTCACACAGTGAACTGATTTTCGGGCACGTACTTGCAGCATTCGGAAGGGAGACCCACCTTCCTTCCTGGCTGGAACCAAGAGACCTCCGACTCCACGTTAAGGCACCAAAGCCTGGTGGTTTTGAGAAACAAGCCAAGTAGGAAGAAAAAGCATCACTGCAAATGGCAGCAGCAGCCTCTTTGGCAGAACAGAGACGCAGCCCTGAGAGGAGAGCTGCAAACCCAGTCCCGCAGCCAGCGTGGGACGTGCCTGTTCACAGCAACTGTCTTCCCAGAGAGGGAAAAATTTACCCTTGCACGGCCTCAGCCTCTCAGCTAACAACTACGGGGACAACTCTGCCTGTTCCAGAGTTACCAGCCCGTAACTGGCTGTGGCGCTGGGGACTTCCCCCCTAGCAGATGGAAAAAGCAATTCATCCATCACCAAGGTGGGAGGAGAACCCACCTGCTGAGGAACGTCTCTGCCAGGTCACGGATACCTCCTCGCTCCTTGGCCAGGGGCTGCGGCAAAGGGGGCGAGTGCTCCTCTCCAGGAGGTGTTAAGCTGCCCAGCATCCAACCATCCCATCTCTGAGTTTCTTTGGAAAGAAAGGGAGGGCTGCAAGTCAGCATTTGGGAGGTGCACGTGGTTGGTATTCAGAAATGCCGCCGCTTGAGAAACTACATTTGTGCTCCTCGAAGCCAAACATATGGTAGGAGTCGCTGCGTGCTTGTTAGATGTTTTACTATTTCCCCTCGCTAAGGCTTGAACAGTAAATCAGATAAAGAACTCTTTGCGTAAAGGAGCGGCCTCAGATGTGCCTTTAGCAGCAGAAAATTAACTCCTGGGATTAGGGGAAGGCAAGAGCGGTAAAAAAAAAAAAAGGGGGAAATGGAAGAGGTCACACGTCCGCAGAGGACTGCCTTGAGTGAACCTTGATTAACTACCGGCACTAAGGCAGAGCCGTTTCCAGATTACAAGTTCATGCGGGAACTTTGGCAGTTTCGTGCTCCATGGCCAAGGTTTGTTCTCAAAAATAATAATCTGCCAAGGAACTTACTGGTTTGCATACCTGGAAGCACAACATCCACTCCAGCAAAGGCAGGGCTCGGGCCATCCACAGCGAAGTGGGGACTCCGCCGTACGTCCCGGCACACCACCAGACACGAAGACGCGGGGATGAACGGCTCCTTGGTGGCAGCTGTGCTCACGGCACAGATTCTCCCATTTCAACACAATGACTCTTTTGGAAAAGCAGTGAAAGCAGTGCAGATCTGAGGTGGGTGTGAATTTTAAGGTGGGGGGGAAATATAAAAAAATGGGTAAGAAATATAGATGACAGCCTAATTCTGTAAAGAAGGAGGCTTACACCACCATGCTGCCTCTCCCTCCTCATCCCTCATGGTAGTTTTGTGCCAGCTGATCTCTTTCAGACTAAGTGGAAGGAAGAATATATTAAAAAACCAAAACCTAAGGATTACCACACGGTTCCTTTCGGTAAGAGAAAGCTGTAGCTCAGAGGGCAGAAAGACATCCTCAGGGCTGAGGTCGCCAGTTCCGCCGGCCCCAGCATCTACTGTGGGAGGAGCTGGGCACCACGGGCACCCCAGGGTGGGAGCGGCACGGGGCAGAAGCAGGGGGAAAGAACAGAAAACAGGGGCAAGGGAAGAGCTGAGATTTTGCAGCATGAGGTGCAAAATCAGTGCAACTGCTCACCAAGTACCCAAACAAGGGACAACTAATTCTTATCACGTGGTGGAGGACGGGTAGAAGGCTAGAACTCAGCTGCTGTTTTCCTTTGGAACAAAATAAACAAAAAAGGAAGCAAGCAGAAGTAAGTTCACAAAACTTTCCTTTTTATTATTTGAAATTGGAAAAGGCTCCTTGGGTAACAATGATCAGGTGTAAAAGTAACACACACATTTTGCTAGCTTTCTGACACCTGGGATGAAGTAGGCCAAGCGTTGCAAAGTCACATCTGGCTTTGACAGCGTGTTCCTCTCAAACCCACAAACAGAAGGACTGGCAAAACCCCATCCCTCACTCAGGGGAGCAGAGCGGGAAGGTGAGTTGTTTCAACGACAGTTATCGTGTTCCACACGGGTATTTCTGGCACGAAATGGAGGTGTCTGATGGCAAATGGCATTTCAGAAAGAAAAGCTCACTTTTCCCCCCACACTGCCCTCTGCACGAAGCAGGGATTGGTGTTCCCCCTTCATTTTTACCAAGTGCCCCGGGGTACTTTAGAGAGACTTGTTTACACTCAAAGCCTACAGGAGATGCCCAGATTAATCCATCAGTGTCATGTTAAAGTGGTGAGTGCAAAATACACACAGAAACAAGGTACACCTGCTTGGGGGAAGTAGGACTATTAATCAATGAAAAAAAAAAGTGCAGATTGCTTTAATTATGCTAATGAACACAGCTGATCCGAGTGCTCTTTTCCTCAAAATTAAAAGACTGCAATCCAAACAAAAACCAGAATCATACATTTTAATTCAGCACACACACACAGAAAAAGGTCAGTGGCACTCACAGTTTGGTAACTTATCTTCCACTCCACCGCCTGCTCACACATCTCAAATATTTCACTGTCCAACTGGGAAATTATGCTGTCCGTCTGGCCCGCAGCGCGAAGGCCAGCACGCAATCCTTTGGCAGCTGAACACAACAGAAGATTATTGGCCACGTGAGCAGCCAGCTACAAGACAGAGTTAATATATTATCATTTCCTAAACTAGTAAGTTGAGATTAAACAACCCATTTCCACACAACACCCAACACTCCCATTAAGTTCCGCTAGTTTTAAATTAATAAAAAGCAATAAAAAGTCATCCTTGTTTAAAAGTAAACATTGAGCCAGCTGCATTTCGTTTTTTTCCTGGTAGCTTACACCTCCAAGCAAGCTTGCACATGAATTTGCTTTCTCCCCAGTACAAGCTTCCTAAATAATGGCCATCTGACCTCTGCTGTCCCATTCCAGAATAGCCGTGGCAGTACCGCACCGTTCAACCCAGAGGGAAGCTGACAGCCAAAGTTACAAATAATTCTGTCCCTTTTCCTCCACCTCCATTAAAAAAAAAAAAAAAAAAAAGCCTGACAAGTCCATGTGGACTGCAGTGAGTCTCCTACAACCACAACGCCTGATCACAGCACATTTATAGCTATGAAATCAAGCCCAACACAAACAAACAGGCCGGACGAGGATCTCTGACACTTCTGCCTTCCAGCTGGCCAAACCCATGTTTTCACAACCCCGAAAGCGTGATCTAGAGCACAACACAGCCCGAGCACGTAAGCCCGTCCCTTATTTATTACTCCTGAGCCAGAATTAAGCCCTAGGTCTGGCTGTGCCTACCGGGGCAATGCCGCCCTGCAACCTCATTGCAACCGCTTCGTTCATTCCGAAAGGCTTCTGCTAAGAAACTCCTGACAAGTTGTTTTCCATCCTCCCCAGCGCTTTCCACCCATCTGGGATCAAGAAATAAAAGCCAATTGTCCCCAAGATTTTCCACTGAGCGAACAGGATGAGGAGACGTCAGCACCAGAAATTTATCACCATCTGCAAGGCACCACCACACATTATCCCCTGTCAACAGCTCACAGAAATATCCCTACAAGCTGGACAGTTAGGGTTCAGGAAACAAGGAGAGCATGCAGAGAGACGTACGGCGTGGTGACACAGCTCGTACCAAACGTGAGCAAGTACAGCCAAACACCGTACTGCCGGCACCGCTTCCAAAGGTACCACGAGGGACGGCGGGACCGGGGATGTGGTCGCGTCCCCCTCGGCCACGGGTGATGCTCAGATCCAAACCGCCTGCCACTAAATCTGGCTGCGCTCCTCTTGTTCATTCCCTTCTCCCAAAGCTTTCAGAACTGCAAGCTGTAACCTCTCATCGTGTCACTCTGCTTTTCTCTGGAAGCACTGATGCAGCCGGGCACAAAGGAACCAGCAAAGGCACAGGAACGCTCAGAGCATTTATGCCAGTCTCTCCAAATTCACCATCTTGACAGCTCTCCTCACCCAAAGCCAAATCAGAGGGAATTTTCCACTGAAATGCCACAAAAGCCTGCCAGGCTTTGAGGAGCAGAAGGTGAGAAGGCAGAGGAGGAGTATTACCACAAAATTTTCTGTTTTCATTGCCTTTGCTCTAGACAGAATAAAGCCACAACGTATCAGCAGTTCTGCCTTTAGCTGGGACTAGCACGTTCTGACATTTTGAGGCCACCGAGGTACACTATAAATAAAGAGATGTTCTACAGGGGCAAAGCTGAGCTGTGAAGTTCCTGCAGGGCATCAGCCTCTGCAAAGCCCTTCTCTCCAGCCAGCCAAGCAGGTCTCGCCTTCGGAAGGGACATCCTTAACACTACCACTGAAAAATGTTCAGAAAGGACAAGCTACAAGCAGAAGAACTGTCTTAGCCTGGAGAACAGCAGATGCACAAGCTGTGCCAAGAGCCAAGCAAGAAGTCTCACCCAAGGCACAACGCAGACCTGCATTCAGCACTGAGCAAAACACTCCTGCCATCTGCTACCTGTGGCTTCGCACTCCTCAGCAGGCTCCTGACACCCAGGGGAATTCAAGCTGCGGGTGACAACTACTCAAAGCATTTTATGGCACAGCAGTGGAACATACCTACACCGCCTTCACGCGCTTAGCCAGCCCAGCACAGCAGGTTACAGGGAGGAGACTGGCTGCAGTCAGCATCTGTACTTAGGAGACAGCAACTCGGGTCTCAGGCCGACCGCTGGTAGTGCATTCAATACAGTCGGGATTTTCAACCTCACTTTAAAAACAAAAAGTAAAAACTATTAAGTCAGTTATGTAAAACTTGGGGTTTTATTTTCTTGGGCGAGTGGGGACATTGAAGGAAAGAGGAATCTACAATCCGAGCTATGGATCCACTTGCAGCTGAAGCAGAGCTGGTTTTAAGCCCAAGAGGTTGAAGCAGCTGCCCAAGGGGAGCTCTCCTCCCTTCAGGCTGTGAGGGAGAATACAAAGCAGCCAACACACTGGCTGCAGCAGCCCAACAGCAAGCTCCAAGACAAACTGGCCACCCAGATGCCAAACAGACTCCTTACATCTTTAGGTATGCCAGAAATCTGCACCACCAGGCTGGAAACCTTCTACACATCGCTCAGCAACCGCAGCAAAAGGCTGAGAGCGCTGCCACCCTTCCTCTCTCCCAGCCCTGTGTGATGGGGTGAGATCCAAGTCAACTCTTCCCTCTGCTGATGCCAACAGGAACACCTCTAACAGGCTGCTCAGAACAACCTACTTTTTATAGCTTATTCACTAGAACGATAACAGCACTTCAGATCCTCACCTCCAACACTGAGGCAGGGTTTCCGCTACTGAAAAAGCGGTAGGAAACAAAGAAAAAAGCGCCCCAAACCATTTTCCAATTCCCAGAGGTTTGTAAAACTATATCCAAAGAGACAGGAATTAATCCTGTGAGTGACGTGACCTTCTGCTCCAAGTCTCTGCTGGAGACTCAGCTCTCACGCAGCTTGAGGGAACGCTCGAGAGCCAGAAATGGCAAAAAGCCCTTGGGAGAGTGAGAATAAAAGCTGCTCGCAGTCAGGGGAACCAGCAGTGACTGAAACTTCTCCACAGAAGGGGCCTGCATCCTCCCAGCACAACACACAACACATGTACGGACACATTTACAAACCAAAACCTGCAGAAAACGTAAAGACAGAGTTTTGTTAGACACTGATCCGGCCGGTAGCGGGAACAGAAGAAACCTGGAGTTTATCATCACAGCCAGAGAACTGCAACAAAAGATTTATTTTGCCTGTAACCAAGAGCTTCTTTACAAAAAGCTCTTTTCTCTCTGCACAAAGATCCCTATTGTCTTTTCCTACATGGGATTAATAACACGCGCGGATGCAAATGCCAAGGTTTTTAGCACAACTCAACCAGCCGGGATTTTCCTGCACAGGACAGTCTATGGGGAATCTGCTCCCTCGCTGCGGCCCACGCTTCCCACCGGAGCTCAGATCTGCCAGAACGCAGGTATCACAGAAAGAAACTAAGCCCAGGAGCTTTCTGTGGAAGCAGCAATCATCTGGGATGAAGCAAGTGCAACTAGAAAGGGAACAGAAGCGTCCTGCGAGTGGAGCAGCAGCACCCACCTGTCAGCAGCCATCGTAAAAGGCGCAGAACAAGCCACCGCAGTGTTAGGAGAATCCCTCGCCATTCCTTCAGACCGCACAGGGCAACCTGACACAAGAACAACACCTAACTGGGGTCACACCAGTACCGGTGACACTCAGCACCTTCTGCTGCCCATCAGACTGGAGTCAGCAGGCTGCATATGGGCTTATTTCACAGCTACTTTTGTGGTTTTTTTTTTTCTCTCCTTCCTTTACATTTTCAGGCCCAGTTTAAAAGATCTGAGGTGAACCTTTCTGGTACAAAACCAGTTCTGAATGCACCAGCTTCTGCAGTTTACACTCATTCTCAGTTCCACACCCAGCTCCTGTAAGAAAGGAGAACCATCTCCTCTACGCTCAGGGAAACACCCAGACCTGGAGCCCCAGGGACAGCACATCCAAGAGGCTTCACAAGCCAGGACAACGCTACACACACAGTCAATTACAGTGGGAATCCTCCCCTTGCTGCCAAGCTGAGGGAATTTCTCAAAAGGAAACCACCCACTCCAATTACTAAGCCAAGGAAGCCTCTCTTGACAATGCTGCACCCAGCGAAAGGTTTCTGGAGAGGAGGACGTGCTTTGTCACCGCCAACGCAATTTATCATTAACCAGCCAGCCAGCCTGCAGCGGGGGACCACAGAGGGCTTCAGGAGGGTAAAGCAAGTCTCCCAGGAGGACAGATCCACCTAGAGCACAGCAAAGGCTTAAATAAGTCCCCTGCAAGAAGAAAAGCTCTCTCCACGGGAGACCGCTAATGGTCAGAGCAGAGGGCTTGTGTTCATCCAGTCAATTAGATGTTCTTCTGATCCAGCGCTGACCTTGAGCTATTTTTGCGCCAATACATTCTTTTGGCAATAAGAAATGTCTATTTCCTCCTCAGCAGGATCCTTTCAGCTATACAAAGCTATGTTACAGGCTGGGTAACCAGGACTGCTAGGGAGCAGTGTGGGGTGACAGGGAGGGAAGGGCAGTCATGGATATTTTAACTGGGATGTGTACATTTGGGGTAAAAAGGCTTTAATAAAAGTGCATGCTTTCATTCAGAGGTACCGAGAGCAAGGAATCCCCATCCCAGCCCTGGCTGGGGAGCGCGGCAGCCTTTGCAACCCCTAGCCCTTTCCATCACCCATCACCCATCAAGTAGCCAGCGACTGAATGTTCTTCAGCATTTCATCAAAAGCCTCACGGGAAGGCGCTTCGGCGTTCTGGAAGGAGACCTTGATCCGGCTGTAGAGACTGAAGGACTTCAGCTCCAGCCAGATGAATCCAAAGCGATCGTCATCGAAGAGAACAAAAACACCCGGCGTTCGCTCAGGGCTGGTG
This sequence comes from Tetrax tetrax, assembly GCA_009806455.1. Classification (NCBI taxonomy): domain Eukaryota; kingdom Metazoa; phylum Chordata; class Aves; order Otidiformes; family Otididae; genus Tetrax; species Tetrax tetrax. The sequence continues at coordinate 365,255 of WHYT01016739.1, read as the reverse complement.
AAGCCGTGGCCAGCAATAAGCCCCGTCCCATAAAAACTGCAGGGAGGGAAGCACAGCAAAAAAAAAAGATGTGAGAACAGCCATAATTAAACACCACTTAATGAAATAAAAAAAAACCCATAAAACTATGATCAAGCCATTTTCAAACACACAGCCAGGTGCTACAGAACAAGAAGTTTTACATTCAGTCTGCTCTTATCAGAGCACAATACACCGTTTTAAGAAAAGAAACTCTCCATTGCTATTTGGAGGTCGCTGCTTTTAGCTATTCTAATTACACCTGCACACAGAGGCTGGATTTTTCTGTAGTTCAGCCCCGTAATCCATCTGAGATCCACTTCTGCAACTCAAGGGTCAACCCAGGCCCAGACAATCCTCACGGAAAATAAAAGGCACGTTGACCGGAGAAGCAAAGGCAAGCCTCGTGACAAAACCCAGGGGAAGGGAGAGAAAGAAAAATCACAAAAAAGAAAAATCTAACTGGAGCTGGGGAGGAGTAAAGGTCAGCCTAACCTCTAAGCAAGCAGCAGGTGGAGCAGGGTTTTACTCAAACACAACTCGGTTGTGACAGCAGGGGCCTTCTGGGATTAAGCAGCTATTGGTAGGTTTTTCCATGAGCACAGATGTTTGGCTGAAGGTCACCTGCCTAAGCCTAAGCTTCTGGGCTCTTTTTCCACACTTCATTTAGTATGCTGCTTCCCTGACTCCAGGTCCCATTCAACAAGGCTCTCTGGATATTTGCACATACTGCTTAGGGTGCTCAGCACCTTCCAGAGCTGGCCCCAAGGCACCAGAGGCCAGGGAGGGGTGGGAGAGAGCCAAGGAACACAAATGACACACAGAAACGGGAAGGGGCCCAAACAGATCTCCAAACATATGAGCTGGGTAGCTCTGGGAAACAAAACACAACAAAAAGGAGGGGGTGGAACGCGGGAGAGGTGCTAGCTTTAGAAGCAGCAGGCTAAAATCTAGCAAGGAAGCAGGATGGCAGATGACAGTGCAGTAAGAGAGGAGAAAACCTGAGCACAAGGGGCTGGGAGATCCGCATGCAGGTAAAGGGCAAATATAGAACACGCCTCAAAGGCTCCCCACTTTCTGTTTAAAAAAAGTGATGGGCACAACCACCAGTCTCCATTACCAAATTCGGCAGGTCCGGGGATAGTCTTCATTCCTCGATATGACTCCCATGGGCAGCACAAAGGGTTGGGAAGCTGGTGCCTTGTCCTGGGTCATCCCCCCGGCCCCAGCTGCAGTCTCTTCCCCCTCGGCACCTTCTCCTCCCAGGGCCTTTGCGGCAGGCTGAGAGGCAGCCTGCTGGGAGCGGTCCTCTTCCTCCTGCCGCTGTTCCTGCTCCTGCTCCTCTCGACGCACCTGCTCCTGGACCTCCAGGACGATGCGAGAGAGCTCACTGAAATCACGAAGGTTCTCGACGTCAGGTAGTTGCAGAGGATGCGCCAGGTCAATCTCTACAGTCTGCTGCCCAGCTGGGATGTTGGGATCTCCCTAGGGACAGGAAGCAACAGCACGGCTGCAGAGGGTGCTACAGAGTTCAGACCTGTACTCTCCCCAAGTCCATCATCTGATTTCTTCCACGTAGTTCACCCTACTCTGCAATGACCACACTGGCTGCAAAAAAAAAACCCTCAGACCTTGTTCATTGTTCTCCATGCTGTCAATGTCACCTCTGCTTTCTCCCTCTCAGAAAAAGAATTTTAAATCAAAAGTTACGAGCCAAGCTGTACTTGCAAAGGTAAGAAAGTCAAAGCTGCAACTGCATTTTGTCAGAATCCCTGCCTGCAGAGAGGACAGAGCTCACTAGCCTGGCTTCAGTGAAGAGCAGCCAACATTTGGCACCAGCTCCTCAGATATATGTGAGTTATCTCCAGTGATCTGCTAGCAGCTGCTCACAGAAAGGAGCTGGAATGGAGAGAAAAGGAAGTGGGAGCCAGGTGACACCATAAAAAACTTCACAGAACAGGTTCTAGCTACTGTACACATGTTAAGATCCACTCAATGCCACCAAACCCCAAGAGGAACAGGGTTCAGGGTGGCAACAACTGCCTGTCTCCCAGAGATCTCTCCTACGGATCCATGGCAACAAGAAGGGAATGCTTTAACAGGCATCTAAGAGAAAGGAAAATGCACTCACAGTGATTTTAGTTCCTTTTGCTTTCCTTCCATGAAAGCTCAACATGACAATCTCCAGCCCATGGCTCCCATACGTCCCCTTGAAGAGACCTGGCTTTATAAGGTCATCAGGGCTGCTAGGAGGGAGGTAGATGCGTCGGTACGTCAAGCAGTTGCTGTGCAAAAAAAACAAAAGGTTAGAGAGATTAAGAGAATCCCTCGACATGACGAACATGTCTGCAGTCTGCTCCTCTGGGCTGTCTTCAAGAGAGAGGTGGGATCTGTTTTCAGCAACACCAAAAGCTTAACATTTCACCTCTCTCCCTTCACTTTTCTCTACCTGTCCTCGTTAGCACACCAGGAGGGTCCTGCAGCAAGGTCACAGTAAATCTCCTCACTTCCTGGGGTTTCCAGAGAACCTAAGAGTGGAGCGTATTTAAACATCTGCTACAGCAAGGTGGCTGCTGTTAGAAGTTTGGTGTGAGTTAAAAACAGAACAAATTCTCAGGGACAGTGGGATTTCTGCCCAGTGCACTACAAAGCATACTGCTTACTAATATGGAGATATTGCTAACTAATATGCAGATAGCTCCTGGGATTACAGGTATTTACTGTGTCTTCAAATTAAACACAGTTAAATGACTCAAAACCATCTCACTGTGCACAGTTACCGTAAAGAACTTGCAACCTTATTATTACTGCTATCATTACATCTCATCTCTCCGCGCAAGTGGAGAGCGCTGTGCTTCACTGTATCTTTGCAGAGAGCCCACACAGACAGAACATTCCTCTGGCTGTTAAAGTCCCTTGCAAGCATCCCATCTTGGGAACAAACGATCCGCCGCGCACTTGGAGCCGCAGCAGGCTCTATACCTAGAAAGAGCTGGTGCCCTTACTCATATTGGCTGGTGTAGATGAACTTCATCAAGATGAGCTCTTGCATGTGTTCATGGAAGATGTCTTCCAGAGTCCGACCCCATTCTTCCCTTAGCCACGTCCGGAATTCCTGCAGCCCAAGGAGAAGAGAAAACAGGAAAGATAAAGGCATTTCATTTGCGACAGCGATGTACCCCAACATGACTTCACCTTGTCAGCAGGATTCAGTGGCAGAGCCACAGAGAGGGCATCTGCTCTGCCAAAGACAGAGGATCACGGCAGGATTTGGGAACAAGCACATGCTGCTACAGAGCTGGCTTGGAAATATGTTTAACAAGTAGTGACAGCGGTAACTGCCCTGGACTTGCCAAACTCCACACAATAGCTGTGCTTCCCTTCAAATAAATCACGGGCAGAACCAATATGCCTCCTCAGAATAAAAGCATAAGCATCACCTGTTACTGCAAAGCAGCTGACCTACTGCTTCTTTACGTCCTGACTTGCCTTGCACTAACTCATTTGTGTGCCCATAAGCTGACTCCTGTGCTCCATCCTGGCATGTTAAGCACAAAAGGGGAAGCTTTTGAAAGGCACTGAAGATTTAGGAGGTTAAATCCTGCTGATTTAATGCTGATGCATCTAAATCCAAGGGGTGCTTTGAAAACATGTCCTGAAGAACCTCTACACCAGCTCTGACAAGTTAATACCCTGCCGTGAGTTGGTGTGATAACAGCTTACACTAAGATAGCAGCCTACCAAGTGATATTCCAAACCTGCCTGCTTTATCTTCTAAAGCCAGATCCTCCAATTACCATAATGCCACGCACACTTAACGCCGTGCTTTGAAAGTATTAAAGCATTTCTCATCTGCTACAGAACCAGAAAACACTTAACTAAACCTTTCACCCAGCTGTTTCCCATTAGTAGACAGACATTTTAAAGCATTTGTTAGAAGCTACTGAAGTATCAGATTTGTCAGGTTTAACCAGCTGACAGCAAGCAGCACTACCTGGAACAGGTAGTAGCTGAAGGTTTTCATCCTGACATTCATACCTGCACCCTAAAACATGTAGTTTGAGTCAGGCATCTGCCTTGCTGGGTACAGCTGACACAGACACAGGATAAACAGCCAAACGAAGCTTTTAATCCCTTGACCAAGATGACAAGCAGGAGAAAGGTGTCCCCCTGATAAGCAGGAATTCAAATGCAGCTGGTACTCAATATTAGGCCTCTGTGTGAAAGATCTTAATTACACAGACAGCAATAGTACAGAGATCAGTGTCTAGCGAGCGCTGCAGGGCGTACGATGTATGTTGCTGTCTTTCTTTGGACAGGCCTGCTGTCTAACAGGAATGGTGTCACAGCACAGGAAGAAAAAGGGTGCTGGGGCTCAAAGAGCACCTTGCCACAGAGAACTGCCTAAACCAGCTTTCTGCTCAACAGGGTGGACATAACAGCCTGCTCCAATACCCTGCTGTGCACTGGAGTAAGGTGTGGGGTCTCCACCCAGACATTCTGCTGATGTAACACTGAACTGATCCCATATACTGATCCTTAAACCACACCTTGGCAGGAACAGAAGAGGTTCCCCAAGATCCTTAACGCTTGGCAAAGCACTCTTACCTCCTGCCTTCCCCCTGACATCCGATGGTGATCTGTCTGGTTGCATTTCGTGGAGAACTCATCCTTCTTTACAATCTGTAGTTACCATGGAGGAGAATTTAACAGGTTACAGACCTGATTAGAGATGCCTAGGATGATGTTACTAAGATTGCTTAAACGCTTTACCCAACAAGCATTACTGAACCTGCTACAACAGAGAGATCATTAAGTGATACTGAGTGCATCAGCCACAGAACAGAGAAATAAAAGCAATAAAACCCCAATGCATTCTAATGAAAGATACTAGTTTTAAGTTGCTTCTCTATTTGAGTTCCCGTCTTCAAATAAAAGGAAAAAACCTCTCAGCAAGCTTTTCAAAGCGTCCAGTGTACTGAATGGATGCTACATCACCTTGTCAAGGTCTCATCTTAAGAGAGCTGTAAAACAGATCTGTGTCTGCTTGGACACATTTACCAGCTGCACAAGGCCATTTTACGTATCCTCTCCCCCAGACTGTACACATACTGGTGCTCCCACCATGCTCCAGCCCAACAGAAGACAGTATAACAGCCTTGCTGCACTATTGCAGTGACAAATTCAGAGTGGGAACAGCCCACACAACTTGTCAGACACATAATGAGAGTAAAGCTGGCATCCACACATACAACAAGGCGGTGAAAGCCACGCCCCTTAACTAAAATTCTCATAGTTTTTTGAAGAATCCATTTCCAGTGTGTGAGTGCACGCGCACACACATTGCGCCTAGGACACAGGATGCCGAAAGCCCTAGAGGAGCTCACCTGGATATGGCCGTTATGGGGTCCCTTATGACCATACATACACTCAACCGTCGCACACTTCCTCTCCATGAGGTGAATCCTGAAGAGAGGCTTGAACCTCATGGGATCGTCAACGTGAGGATCATGAGGTGGCAAGTACATCCAGCCAATGATGAACAAACCATCTACCTGCAGAGGGGTGGGAGACAAAGCATACGAGATCAGCCTTGCACACTTTCTGTTCAGTTTGCAGCAAACAACTGCAGGGCCTATTCTGCAACAGGGCAGGAGATGTAGAACAGCTTGCTGCATTTCCAAACTGCTTTCCAGCAATTAAACCAGACCATATGCGCTCACAGCACACCCTGGGTGAAGAGGGAGAGGGTTTCTTTACGAGGCTTTCCGCACCACTGGAAAATGATCAGGCCTTTATGACTGCAAATGACTTTGTGACGGACGCTGGGTGCACAGGATCCAGGGGGAGAGGCTGCACCGAAGACACTGCACAGCTAGGCAAACTCTAATTGCTTTGAGAGCTCACGCTGGCAGATACTCAAATAGAAGAATTCTGCTTCTCAGGATTATCTGCGCCTTTTGGACTAGGAATTATTTGGCTCTATCCCTCACAGACAGTACAGGAAGCAACAATCTCCTCTGCTAGAGACGCAAGTGCCAGCCCTCTTTCAGCACGCCTAACAGAATCTTTCCTCTCAGGCCCTGCGGTCCCAGAGAAAGGATATTTTTCTAAACAGAAATCCAAGACAAAAGCAGGGTAGTGCCACAAAGGCACACTTGTCTTTATAAGGTCACAATCTCGTGCCAGTATTAGTGCACTTGGACGCACTCTTACACCAGTTCATGGAACAGAATCCTGCAAAACCCAAAGGCCTCGTGATTTGTTATGCTTCAACCTGTCAGCGGTTGAACCTCGGTGCAAAGAACAATGGTTTCGGGCAAGCTGCTGGCCCAGCTCTCACCAATTGGTGAGAGTCAAGCATTAACCGCTCTCCCCAGCAGCAAGAGCTGCCAGACTCCACAGGTCTTGCACCAGTCACGCACCAGTATCCCTACAGCTGATGCATTAGTCTTAGACACAGCTAGCGAAAAATATTGCGAACTACTGGAGGGAGAGCTGCGTGAACTCCAACACAAAGCATTCAGCTGCAGGCCAAGATAACGCAGTAAGCGATGGGCCAGTGCTGAAACCTCTGCTGGAACGGACTCCTGTGCCAGCCACTGGAATATCACCATTAAACTTTCAATCAAGCCTTTCCCTGAAACATTGCTCATGTTTTCTGTGGCTGTCTGCAGTACAGCTGAAAAACAAAAGGACTGTCTGGGGAAAGGTGGTGGTGATGAAAAGACCCAAGAAGCTGGGTTCCAATCACTTGCTTGATGGTTGACTGTTCAGATTTCTCAACAGCACGGAGATGGCAACCAGGTCTAGAAAGCAGTATACAAAAAAACTCCCCGGTCCTGGACACTGGAGCCCCCAGAAGGAGGTACTCACCACCACGTTCAGCAGTCCCCCATAGGGCCCGATGTCCGGCTGCCATAATCCCAGGATGTGTCGGTATCGGTGCAGCACTAGGGAACAGCGAGACACTGAAGTGAGCACATCAAGCTAAGGAATGGGGATTTGGGGAAAGCAAATAAAAGGAAGACTGCTCCCAGACTGCACACAACACTGAGCAATACCACCCACAACTGCCTTCGCTAAGGAAGGGAAAACTGGTCACACCCAACCACAGCCAGGCAGTTCTGAAGCACGGCCTCCCACAAGCTCACACAGATCCACCTTGTTCTCTGCAGCCCTGCTCCCAGCCCGGCGCACGGGGACGAGCTAGCTTCCAGGGCTTTACAGAATCAGAAACCTCCCCAAAAATTCTTAGAAAACGTTTGCAGCGTCACCCCGTTAATGCAAATCACATGATACACCCAGAGCTAAAAACAGAAAGTGTCTGCCATCTCCAGTTCCCAAAACTGTACTTGATGCCTCAGACTGCAAAGCAACAGAACATAAGGACACAAAAGCAGTAAGGAACAGGGAGATTAAAGTATTTTTAAAGAATTTCCCCATCTTGTATAGACAAACTTGTGTCCAGAGTTAAGCGTCCTTAAAAACAGCCACTGAGAGAGCGCGAGCAAAGCGCACAGACCACGCCAGCTCAGCAGATCTGGTGATGTTACCAGCTCGGTAAGCGGCTACATCGCAGCAGTGCCCAAAAGCTGCTTCCAAGTCCCTCTCAAAGCCCACTGCAGCAGGTGGGGCTTCCCCATTTCTCATCCCAGAGCTAGGTGCCCTTTCCATCCCACCAACACTGAAGGACAAGTAGGAACATTTTCAGCAAGCAGGAGAAAATGCTTATTACAGAATGACCTTAACAAACCTCCTTTTGAGGAAGGCGTAGAGATGCTGCTTGCCTCCAGCCCTTACACGTTCAGCCATGAACTCTATCCACACAATTTCCTGACACGACCAGTTACCTTCACTCGAAGGCATTACACACAATCAGGCATTTTGGGTGGGAAGAACAGACTGGAGATTATTTCTGAGACGGCAAGAAGATACCACATTTGCCTCTCAATGATGTTCATGGCCAACTTGGAAGGTCACAGAACTGGCTTGAATAATGGGTTTTGCTTTGCATCAATTTATAGGAAGAACTGTGCTTCAGTGCAGCTGTTACAACAGCTTTGTTTCATTAACTACGATAGTTCTTGCTAACTTAAGGAGTGTTTTCACTACACCAAAGCAGAGAACTTCCACAGAGGCTCAGGACAGCAGGGAGGGTTGTCCAGAGCTGCTGCCAACAGGCCTGGAGGAGCCTTTTTCCCGTGCAGTAAACAATTTGAGATTGCTGGCCAGGTTTCACCCAGTGAACCAAGTGCAGCACAAACAGCACTAAGGCAAGCAGGCAAACCACGTTTTCTGTCTTCTCGTCTCAGTGCAGTAATTACATATTAATAAATGGTGTGCGTGCAAGCTGCTCCACCCACCGCAATCTGCCTTCTACCCTGTCTGTCACACAGCTGATAAAGCCCAGCTTTTTAAAAAATTACTCTTAGGACAGAAAACTTCATGCTAAGCTACGCAAGGATGTTCCTCCTCCTCCCCCAAGCTCCTGTCTGAAGCACTCTGAGAGCTCTCATTACAATCAATGACTTTTCAACAGCGGGGAAAGTGTCTGCTTGACAAGGCAAGCCCTTCCACTCCAAGACACACCCCTACCAAGGGCAGCTTGTGGGCTCATTTTGAGCAAACAGCCAGCTCCAGCTGCAGCTCGGTTCACCAGGAGCACCACAGTTCAGGAAATGTGGCCGAGACACACACAGCCTGTTCACCTTCTGCCCCAACCACCTGAAAACCTGGGGCTGTGAAGGAGGGAGGAGGCCAAAAAATCCCATTCACCTCCAAAAGAATCCTATCTACTGGGTAGCAGCTTCTGAGCTTAGCTTGCATCACTACTGCAGGCAGCTTTTTTCTTAATTTTTTTTTTTTTTTAAAACCCCAGCTGTCTGGCACCACTAAGTGTCCAGATGAGCTGATGGGAAACAGGCTGCAATATGAGCAGCGCTCCACCCAGCCTCACCCTCCCTACTCACCACCACCCACAGCAGGGACACCTTAACAGACGAGTCCTCCCTCACTTGCTCAGGGTGCTGTGGACTCCTCCTCCTGCTCTTTCAGGAAAGGAAGTTATTGGGGAAAACACTGGTACTTGGCCAAAGGCCCAAACAAGTCTCAAAGCAAAAGCACAGCTCCCTTTTCAGGCCTGGGAGGTCTCTGGGCTCCAGCGAGCCAGCAGCAACGTTCATTGCAGGGAAAGCCTGGTGATTTCCAGCCCTGGCTCTCCCTGGCAGGAGACAGGATGGATCTGACAGTTGTTTCTCTCCCTGCTCCTCGAAAGAAAACAGCACTTGGGTCTTTCTCCAAGATTCTCCTCTGCTATGCACACTGTTTTTCTCAATCCTGAAGAAGCCTCTTGCCTATCCAAACTTCTGAGTCCGCATCCTGCCAAACGGAGTGAAAATACATGCACTGGATGCTCCAGCACAACCCCCATCCAGCCGGAGTATTACTCATGTTGCCACAAGCAGCCCTACACGCTCTTCAGATGGAAAGGCAGCTTGACTCCAGCTGGGGATGGGTGAGAAAAAGCAGGGAATGCCCAAGCTCCCAACAACAGGAGGCTGTCAGGGAAAAAAATCTAAAGCCTGTGCTCTTTGTCAGAGTTCAATGCAGGATAAGGAAGTGACACTGAGCAAATGCACAGCGACTCCAGCAAGCATCGCAGCGCTGACACACCATAGACATGAGCAGACAAGAGTGGGATATTAAAGCAGGAGGACAGTAGATGCTTCCAGATGTTACTTTTTAAACTAAATCTTATTACCCATGTCCATCCTGGACAGCACAGGCAGAGAAATGCAAAACTTAACATGGGAATTTTCAAAGAAATCTGCATCCTTCAAGGCAGAGGTAGCTCACTTTGAGTGGAGAACAGTCGATCCACTGCAACTCCCTTGGATTGTCAGGATGCAGCAAGATATCCACAAGCAAAATGAGCTGGAACAATGTCAGCAGTTACTGCCCTCCAGCTGGTGACAACTGACCTGCTAGTGGGAAGAGCTATGTGTCAGCCAGCCTGGCTTAAAACCCTGGGGAAAGTGATCTGAGCTGGCCTGGCTAATGCTGTGTGAATAGGAATTAGGGAGCACTCACATGCTACATCCTGGCAACGGGGTTGTAACTCACAGGAGGGAAGGAAGGGGGAAACGGGCAATTGCATCTTAAACCACACTGGCTGCTCCCCAGGTAACACAGCACACCCCTAGAGAAAAGGGGCACGAGACACAGAGGTTTGGGGCTGCAGCTACAGAACTAGCAACTGAGGGAACAGCACAAAATGCCATTTGAGAGCCACCACAAATGGCTCTCTTGGAGCAAACACCCAGACAGCAATCTACGAAGGAATCCCTCATCCTGAGCGCAGCTTGGAGGTGCCTCTCCTTCCCATCCAGCTCCAGAACAAGGCTGGTGTTGGCAGGCAGGACCGCCAAACCTAAAACTTCCTACCAATTCCTGCTCCACCACTGCTGTTGCCTCTCTGCCATGACTCACAGTAAAGACATCATCTTCTCTGCGTGGCCCACGCTCGACTGCTTTCTTTAGGACAGGTAAGTTTGCAACATCCACTCTGAAAAAGTGTGTGCGAAAAACCACATTCCCAAGCGCCAGTGAGTTAGTAACTTAAGTCTGCAAACCCAAAGGAGCATAAGAGACAGCTCAATACCCCCTCCAAATACCAAGCACTACTGGCTTCCTTAATTGATGTAAACTAATCAGTACTTCCCCCCAAATCCTGCCCAACAGTGAGCGTTAAGCTCCAATGTTTTACTATTCTTCCCTCAACAAAACATCAGGAGGGAAAGAACAGTTTACCCAAAGCTTCTTGACTGCAGAAGGCAAATCACAATCTCTGAAACACCAGCAGAACGCTTCCTAGAGAGGGAGATGGTGCCTAAAAGGATTCACTGTGCAAGGAGGGAAATAGCATGGGAACCCTCAGCATTTTTCACTGGGAAGGGCTGTGGATCTGAATGCAGCTCATGTGGATCAAGACAGAGCTTTTTGCCAGTCCAGAGCTTATTTAAACTTGCTTTTGGGAGCCCTCACCAGGGTATCTGAACACTTCCTTCTAATAAAGGAGCAATCGATGGAGAGCAGAGTGTGTGCTCCCCTACTGTGAACACAGGCCCTCCTTTTTGTGCCCAGCCAGGACAATTTTCTAACTCAAAGCGCTTCAAAAGGAGACCACCATACCTCACTGCCTGTCCTACTCACATTGTCACTCCAACGGCTCAGAACGCTCCACTAACGCACAACAGAAAGAACTGACTAAACAGCACCCTCCGTACCGTCCCAAGGTCCACCCCAAAATAATTTGCTTAAAGCAACGTCACACTCCATGCAGCATCTTGTGTGTGCTTAGTGCAGAAAGCATCAAGCAGCAGGAGGTACGTACGGCAGGTGTAAACATCTCTGTACTCCATGTGCTCGTAGTCGGGAAGGATTTTCATAAAACGCCCCGACTTCACTCGTGGGTTTATACCTGAACAGACACAGCAGGATAAGTACCAGTGAACTCTGCTCCACTGCAACCAGCACGTAACAGTAGGATGAATCTGGACCAACCACACAGGAAAGTCAAACTCCCTTCTGACTGTAGGTCCAGTTGTGGTGCACCATTTGTTTCCATGAGCCCCAGTCCCAGGTATATCTGGTCATCAAGATCACTCACACAGAACATGGTGTGTTCAAGATTCCCACAGACAACATTCACCAATGGCATCCAGTGAATTCAGAGTGGAATCAGGGTCCCCCTCAAACTCTGTGGTGTGGCTGTAACAAGCACCCCGTCTCAGTAAGACCACTTAGGCCAAGTAACCACACAGACAGTAGCCCAGGCCTTGGATTAGTTATGCTCCCTAGCACTCAGTTCCCCATTTCCCACACTACTTCTTACAGAGACACATTCAGAAAAGTGCAAGTGAGTCCTGCCAGCAGCCCTAAATTAACTTTTCTGCAATTAAAGTGTTTTACTGGGATTGCTGAACGGACACGGGTGCAGTCCTTATTCAGAAATGGAATTAAGTCTATTGCAGAGGTGGTTCTCACATGTCAAGTGTAACTCTTTGCCAATGGATGCTGTGGATGCAGAAACCACTTTGGTGCAAAGGAAGACGGGAAACGTGTAAGACAGATCTATTGAGGGCTATTAAATCAACAAATTGCATTAAGACTCTGGAAATCCCCAACCTGAAAAGAGTCAGAAGCTGGGACAGTACTTGTCTCCATCTTCCTTGTGTGACTGCTCACAGCCACGGCTGGGAGACGCAGTACCGGGCTAGACAGACCGTTGCTCTCAGTAAGCGAGGCCGTTTTTACACATAACGTGTATAAAAAGCACTGAAGACCATTGTAGTAAATCTGAACCACGGCACTATCGCAGTGGAAAAAGCCTACGACCCACAAAGAGATGTTCTGCCATTTGGGCCTGGCAATGCAGAACTGCGATGCGGTACGGCACGTACAGTACGGCTGTCCCCACAGCAGCGTCACACAGAGACACCAGACCGAAAGGCAAGTGAGGGAGGCCTCCAGTGCTGACCAGAGTTCTCTGTGGACATTTCGGTGCGAGCTCAGAATCGCTCAGCCCTCCCACCCAGTAAAACTAGGCAGCTCCGGTGCTAGTGCACAAACAGGTAAAGAAGGACACTAGGTGATGAAGTAATTTGCCAGCGGATGCTCGGCAAATCTATTAAAGATGGGATTAAAACCTTTCTACCTGTTCTTTCTAGCATTAAGATCAATGCTTGAGGTCATCACCGCTTCAAGGCTCAGCAAATACAGCACACGTAGAAGCTGAGCCAGATTTCAGGTCTGCAAGGCCTACAGAGACCTCTCGTGACTTTTAACTTGGGCCAATTAGAGCTTTTGCTTCGTAAAGCAGGACCTTCTTTGAACAGCCAGAAGCTATAATTCAAGCACTGCAGGTTAAATCTTGTTTTTAATCCTAAGGACCGCAGGTAACTCCCTTCAAAAAATTGTGGTGGGGAACTGAGACAACACAGCCTGGAAGTGCTGGTACCAGAGCTCCTGGGGGCTTTGCAAGGCTTTCTGAGCACCAGCTCAGCTTCTGACTGCAAAGGGAAAGATGTGGTGACAGGGAAGACAGCCTCACCACGGATCCAGGCCTCCGTTCTGTCCTCAGCCTACCTTGGTTTCTCTCCTCTGATGATGCCCCGTCCCCACTCTAAGACAGAAGATGTACATCTACCTTGCAGAAGGCATACTGGGTCTGGAGAGTTGGGGTCCCACTCCCACAGATGTTCCTAAAACACAACGACACCTTGTCCGAGGCCCAGTCCTGCCAGGATTTGCTCCTTCGGGAGCAGCCTAGAGGAACACTCATCCCTTTACCTACGGCACTCTTCCACCGTCAGCGTATGATGGCATCCTTTCACCGAAATCAAGACTTAGCTACACTGGGGCTATGAAAAAATATCATTAATTCCTTAGCAAGATCTAAAAATGGCAAACAGGAAAGGATGAAAACCTCAATCCACTTTATAATGTTAAATTACATGCTTTTTTTCCCACCAAAGGATTGAGGGGCACAGACATCCCAATTCTTGGCATCTGCTTAGTATTAAATAAAACTCCAAACATATCAACGTCCCAGATGAAACCCCGGCCATCAGCAAGTAAGTCTGAATAACTTAGGCTGTCCAAGTTCAATAAATATTCAACATGTATATGCTTTCAAAATTGGTACTAAGCAAGGACAAACTAATCTGCATCGGCTTTGTCACTTACGTTTGGCATAAACATCTCGACAGGACACTCCTGTGATCTCCAACTTCCGCAAGTTTTCACAAACGCCATATTCTGCAATGACACAGACAGCAACGTCAGCTCTGGCACAAAGGTGTTTGCTACCCGTGATCTTGGTATCTACTGTTTGAGGAAAAATGAGATCTTATCAGGTGCATTTTTCCAAGCTGCCACATTAGTCTGGGAATCTTATTGCTGCTTTGAAGAGAAAACAGAAAACTAGATGTAATTGCATTGCAGTTTGGGAATCCAACACATTTTACAAGCACTGCCTGCAACAAACACCCCATAAGGAACACACAAACAGCAAAGTCACAGATGCTTACACCCAGACCAGAAAGAGTGTGAAATGTGGAAGACGTACTCATTCCAGCTGGAACTGTACGTCCGTTTAGATCAAATCATGATTGTGTGTAGTAATTATCTACCCCCACTGAGGTATCCAACAGGGAAAACTGCTTATTAGGATCCTAAAGAAAAGGTCACAGACTTTAAGAAGAATGAAATGGAGACATAAAACAGGCATCAGCATGTACAAATACGGTTACACTTGAAAGCAGATCAGATTGAGATGGGTCTGTTGTACGCTCAAATGCCTTTGATTGCTTACAGAACACCCTGAACACAAAGCAATCCAGAGATCTTAAAGGCTGCTTTGAAGCAGAAAATGAGATTCTCTCATTTCATTTTCAGGAAGTCGAGGCTGAACTTCTAAGAAACCTTAAAAATATAAAAGCAAGTACTAGCATCTCAGCGCAAGAAATCCTTAGAAGACCAGAGGGAGGAAATGAGAGGAAGGAGATCCCTAAACATCAGCAGCAGCAAAAAACACGCCGCTGCAGTGACCCCATTAGATCTCAGTATGGAAAACTACCCTCCTTGACATCAAAGACGTCTATACCACAGATCAAACACCAGCTTTCCTTCGCAATACCAAACATCTGCCAGATATGTGATGCCAAAGCATACCTGTGAAGACCCTCATCAAATCATTAAATAGGAAACTTATCCTCGGTCGAGCTTCCTTGAACTAACAACCTACCCTGGCTGCCCAACGCCACTATCTAATGCTGGTAACCTGCTGCAAACTGAGAATTCTTTTCTCATATATTAGAAAGGCAGAGTTTTCCTGAATGAAGCAAACCTCCTCCTGTCTATAAACACACTTCTGGTACACGAACACGATGATAAGGCACGCACTAAGCTTACTGTCAGCCTGCCTACGGGGAACACAGGCTCTGCGTGACATCGCTTCGGGTAGCAGCGAGTTCAATAAAGGTAAGCGTGGGCAGAAGGTGCAACAAAAGATGCAAAGGTCAGTGGCAAAGTCCTTGTAGCAAAAGCCAGAGGAAGCTCTGAGTGTTATCAAACCCAAGTGGGACGAGGAAGAACAATTAGCCAGAGAGCAGGCAGACGAGCTTGCAGGAAAGCACACCCAGCCCAGCACAAACAAGCTGGGCTACAGCCAGCTGACCCAACACGGCCGTTCCGCAGATCTGTGAAACCAGAGCTCTGCTGGAGGCTGGAAATCCAGACCCACCCTGCAGCTCACCCCCCCCGTCTGTCCCTCCTGCCAGAGCCACCGAGGCTTTCAACCACCGGCCTGCGTACGTACACAAGTGGGTATGTGGTTGGTAATGACATCAAAGGGATGGAGGGAACAGTATGTTTCCTCAGCTGATCACAAAGTCAGAGATCTTTTTTGTAAGAGACAGAAACGGCGTGGTCATGGCCCGCTGTTTGGAAACAGCCAGCTCTTTCCATGTAAACAAATACTCACCTGGCCACAGAATCAGTCAGATGCACACTTTGCGCTGCAGGCATTGCAGCTAGATTAAACCGAGTGTCACTGGAGATATTTATACTGCATCAGAAAGGGAGGAGACACGCAGAGGATCCTGCCCAAACGGCATTTCTCTGTGTTGCCCTCTATCAGTAATACCAGCACAGTGACATTCTCTTTTCCTCTAGACGGAGCTGGATTTTGCCAAGCGTTTTCCCTAGCAGATCTGCAAACCACTGAGTGCAGTGCCGCGACAGAGCCGCCGCCAGCAGGTATCTTGAAACAAGAGGGCGGGGCGGGACGCGACTTGATGTCAAGGCTCTATCCCAGCTCCACGCAAGTGCCCTTGATAACCTGCAGTGAAATTTTATGAATGTCAAACCGCTACTAAAAGGTGTGTTTCCTAAGTGTTGCAGTGCAAATCTTTCCTGGAAAGAGTTAGTTCTCCCAATAGCAAGCTCCTTTAAAAAAGAAAAAGACAGAAATTTAGAATTTTGATATTGCTACACAATATTTGACATTAGACATCCAAGGCTTATAAGAAAGTATTATAATGAAAGAAAATAACCTCATTTTAGTGTGCTTTGACGCTCATCTCATTTTATAACTAGTTCTTACCCCGCTTTGTCCAGCAAGCAACTACAAAGAGTCAAAATCCCAGAGTGATGGCTTAACTCCGGGTAAGCGCACCACTTAAGCTCTTCTGACTCATGAGCTGTTAACACGACCAGAGCCGCTTGATGGGAAATACCAGTCGCATCTCCCAGTGCCTACAGAAACTCCAAACATCACCAGAAAGAAATCTAGCCATCTCTTTTTAATCCAGAAGACAAGAGGAACATAAAAATAACAGTAAATAGAGCTTCAAGATCGTTACAGAAAAAGAAAACGGATTAAGGTTTCTTTACGTGGAACAGAAGGCCTTTTCCAAGAAAGCTTTGAAGGGCTCAAGCTTCTTGGGAAATTCCACTTTGGTGCAATTAGGTCTATTTTAAGGAAACATATCTCAGTGCAACAGCTCACTGAGTGAAGTATTTTAAGGAGTTAATAGTCACAGAAATTCACACACGAGATTTATACCGTTAGAAAATGGCTACTTAATCCTGCTTCAAAAGCAAGGATGGAAATTGGTTTTAAAGTTCTTACTTGACCAGCTGCAAAGTCTGTTCTATTAGGTTTATAAAGAGTGCTTGAAAGATTTACCAAACACACAGTGACACGGTGCTGTCTCCATGGTCACATGCACTGGAATTTAAAGGACCTGGAAAGGCAGGCTCCACTTACCACGAGCTGCACTAATAACTTTTCCAAGTGTCACTGACCCCCTGGCCTGCTCTCACCATGTGCTCTTCCAAACCTCACGTTCCCTTCTCCTTGGGACGAGAAGCCTTCTCACACACCTCCCCCTGTGCAGCCTACACAAGTGTTTAAAAAACAAACCAAAACAAACAAACAAACAAGGCTCTTTAAATCCAGGTGGGGAAGAGCCCCTGTACTCATACCAAAGACCAAATGAGTGCTTTTTCTTTCTCAGCATGGCAACACCAGTAAGCAGCTGCAAGCACCATTATCCAGACATCCGCAATTCAGAGGAAATTAGGATGTCTGGTATGACACCCTTACCATTGCTAAGTTTCCACTGTGCCCTGACTGATCAAGTCCTCCAGTTATTCCTGGATAAATGCGTGTTTACAAGGCTCTACACAGAACAGAGAGCATAGAAACTCGCTGGATTATTTCAGAGACCACAAAAAATGGGAGGTTCTCAGCATCTCCAAAATACCAGGTGGACACTGGTTTGGAACCAGCTTCTTGTTTCCAAAAGCTGAACTACCAGATTAAAATACACCAAATACTTTTCCAAACATTTCTCCCAGGGGAAGGCTTGTAGTTACCGCCGAGATATTTCACAGCTGCAAATAAGGCGCTGAGCAAAAGGAGATTTGATGTGCAACAAATGAAAGCACTGCAGATACCCTAAAGCAAAAGACGGGCAGCTCCACACCTACAGCTTACAAACAGATCTAAGGAAGAGCACACGAAGGATGCGACGGCTAGCGAGCGCCTGCCCTTAGCAGTGAGAAACAGCCAAACTTTGCCAAGTTGTAGCCTAAAAGGCAGAGAAGAAGAAAAGCCCATACGATGGTTCACCAGAGAAATGCACCATACGATTATTTAACCTCACACAAAGGGAGAGCAGAGCCCAGTGACTTACCAAAAGCACCTCTGCGTTTACTAGGGTGCAGCGCTACGAGAAATCGCCCCTGTTGTGGGGGCAGTTGTGCACCAAACCCCTGCACGATTCTCTGGAGTCTTGTAAGAGCTGAGCAGTCCCCTCACCGAGGGTATGAACCAAATTTCCCACGCTTCTCCAGACACCTCCTCCTATAAAACCTGCTGAAGGTTAGCGTCTTTAATACTTTGGCTGACATTTTTCTGCAGGTCTGAAAGCTGCTGGAGGCTGTTTTCACAACCAAAAGCCTTTTTGTCCCAGTTCTAGATCTGGTTATTCTGAATTACCGGTTCCAGGTGTTCTGCTGCACTTGTGCTGTTTTGTTTTACAATGAGTGTGGTTCCCATTTAACGTGGACTATCGGGTGTTAGTCGAGGTAGGTCAGGCCAGCAGCCAGGGCGAAACAGGCTTTAATTCTGCTCCCACTGCAGAGATCAGCCATCTCCTATTTATAGAAAACACGAAAGTGACTGCAACCCTCTTCTTGCCAAAGCAGCAATTCAGAGACATTGTTTACCCCAAACAGTTGCAATGATAAAAGGACAACAGCCCTAACAGCCAAGCCAGTGTCACACAGCTACTTCCACCCGGCACTCGCCCGGTTCACAGTCACCAGCAAAAGCTACTCCACTCTCAGGACAGGCCCTTCGGACCCTTGCACTAACCACAACACATCCTCAAGACTATTCTAAAGCTGAGTCGGCCCACAGCAGGGCACGAGCATGCAACTATGCCATACTTGAACTCAGACAGATATAAACACACATTTAAGAACCACCCTCAGCTGAGAAGCGCCTTGTTTTCGAAAAGATTACAAAAAGTAATTACATTTTATGTTTGACTATCATACAGTCACCTACGTACAGCTATACAGAAATACAGCAAAGGATATTCTAAATTTTATATGTGTATTTATACACCAACACCTGATGTCCATATAGGTTATCAAGTAGTTGCATGCTCACGTTTGAACACACTCAGTAGCTGAGCGTGTGCAACACATCACTGAAATGTATCCAGAGAATTTAACAGCAAAGTACCTCCGTAAAATGGTGACCAGTTTTACGCTCAGGTGTACAAATACTCAAGAGTTACAGCACTACCACAACGATAACTACTTACACAGCTGCATAGAGCAACACAACGCACTGTGAACAGTGCAAGAAGTCCAGATTAGGAACCGCGTGGAGAACCATGACCGGATAAAAGACTGCAGCAACAGTTTCATGGATGTGGTCAGTTTTTCAGCCAGGAACCTTTATCTGCTCAGCACAGCTTGAGCACCATGCCTTTGGTACAAGATTTGCCACAATCACACCAGCAGTCCACCAGTACGCTCTCTGACAGTGGCTGGAACGGATACACCAAGGAAACAGAAGAAACAGTGTGCAAAAAGAGAACAAAAATTTGGTTCTGTGCACCTCTCACCTTGTAGTTCGCTAAGGCCCTGGAGAGAGGCCTCTAGTCTTAATACTTCCCCTTCCTGTCTGGTTCAGTTTTAGCCACCCAAAACCCACTGTTTCTTTACGGTTCAGCTAAGCCTTTGCACAGTGCTATATCTGCTGGCAAGAATATCCCAGGAGCAGTCAAGAATTTAATAAATAAATTTATTTCCCCATCAGGCCGAACTTAGTGATTCCTTTAAAGACAATCTAGTCCACATTTAAAAATTATACAGATTTCTATATAACCGTTTTGCCAGGATCATAACCTATCAAAACAGTGAACCAGGGAAGTTTTGTAAACCATTCATGAAATACACAAACCTGCACAAGGAGGCTGTGCCAGCAGAGGAGTCTAAGGAAAGAATGCATACCGTTTTATCAGACTGTCTCCAAAAAACAATGTTAAGTTACCGGGACAATGGAATCATTCCATGCTGAACTCAGAAATAAGAATGCTTTGTATACGTTTCCTAGGTACAGCCTTTGCTCTGTCCAAGGGTTCTTGGATCGTGCTGATAAGGCACAAATTCATCCTTGCAAGGTTTAATGCATTTGAACAGATCTCTGCCGACGGCAGGCAGCCACTCCGACATACCTAACCCTCTACCTCCATCCCAGGGCCCTCGCTGGCATTAAAACCAGAAAACAAACAACAACAACAACATATACATGACTTCATGTGCTGGCAGCAGATGCACCTGGCAGGACAATGCTGGGAAGAGAGACGATGAATACAGCAAGGCAGCCCTTGGAGGGTGGGACGCTCGCTGGATTAACAAACAGAGGACAGAGCCACACTGATAGGAGGAAAAGGACGAGGAAAGAGTAAGAATGGCAGCCGAACAGAACAGGGCCACAGCCACACAGAGCTGAGGCATCACCGAAAAAATGTCCCCAGGCCTTTGCACTAATGCAGCACAGACCGCCTGGAACACCCTGCTCCCAGGATTCATCCAAGGACGCCCTACACGGAGGCATGGGGCATGGGGCCTGGGCTCGGTCCCCTCCGCGCTAGCTGCACCCCGGGGGACAACCCCAGCGTACCGCCCTTCGCCAGAGCTGCTCACACATCACCCCTTGTGCAGCAAGGGCCCCCAAAAAGGGACCGCGCCCCAAGAGGACCCGAGGTCTGCCCTCTTCTCCCCGCCCTGCACACGGAGCCCTGCGTGCACCCCTCACGGCCCCACAACCCACACCGGGGCCCCAATTCCTTCCTGCACCCCCCAGACCCCATCTCCTTCCTGCACC
>WHYT01016739.1:252093-343352 GCA_009806455.1 Tetrax tetrax | reverse complement strand
AAAAAAAAAAAAAAAAAAAAAGGAGGAAACCACTTCTGCCCCGTGTGAGGATCGAACTCACGACCTTCAGATTATGAGACTGACGCGCTACCTACTGCGCTAACGAGGCTCCTCGAAAGGCACCGCCCCGCGCAGCTCCCTTCTTCCTCCTCCGCGCCGCCCTACGGCCTCCCCGGTGCCGACTCCCTGCCACCGCCAATCCTTCGGGGTGCTGCCTGGAAAGCCTTGCTTCTTTGCAAATGGCTCCTTTTCTGCAGGAGAAACCTGTTGGGTTGGGTTTTTTTTTTTCCCCAATTAATTTTTTTCCCATGCTTTTCTGCAAGACATACCTGACATTTTTTTTTGCCAATGGCTCCTCTTTCCCATGCTGTTCTGCAAGACAGACCCTGAAGGTTTTTTTGCAAGTGGCTCCTTTTCCTCATGTTATTCTGTAAAACAACTGCATTCCTGAAAAAAATCCTTCGGGATTCCTGAACATCCTCACCCAGCTCCACTGGCCAGCAATGGACTGTGAAGGCTGCATTGACAACATGCTCACAAGGAAATCGAGTTGTTTCCACGTAATTTCCAAATTAAACCAAACCTCATTTGCCTCTCTGCTGTTCAGCTGGGATTTCTGCAGTGAAATGAACGCCGTGCAGGCACTGAAGTGCTCAGCAGAAGAGGGTCCCCTGCGGCGGCAGCAGTGCTGGCCTGAATCCTAATGGATAGGTCTCGCCCTCAGTGAGGGTCTCAAGGCAGCGGTCACCCTGCCAATCAAGTGACAAATACCTAAACTGGAAGAAGTCGGGAAAACAGACCTTTAACTGATGCAGGAAGTCTCCAAACCTCGCCCGCAAGAATGGCTGCAGGGAGGCTGTTTGCCTGCAGAGCGAGCAAGGAGGAGCAGCCCCTCAGACATCGGTCCCACCAGACAAAGAGAGATGTCTGGGTTGCATGGACAGCCCAAGGATTTTGCCAAGGGTCTAGCGGGCAGCTGTTGTCAGGGGGACAGTACCCAGATTTCCAAGGATCCGGATGGCCACGTGTACGGGACGATCAGACGATGAGTTCAGGCTGCAAGGCTCGTGGTACGAACAACATCGCGACAACCACAGGATGAGTAAACGCTCGGCTTCTTACAGCCTGAACCCCTGCATTCCTCCCTCCAGAATGAGGATGTCATTTTTAATAGCGTGCAAACCCTTTGGGGCTTCAGTGACGGACAAGCTCAGTGCCCACAGTTCTGATTAAATTCAGAAAAGCTGCTCCAAGCATCTAAAGCAAGGCACATGGACAATGAGTCACCTAAACCAAACACTGACTGTTTGGAAATACATCCGTAGCCGTTTTCCACCTGTATTGAATCATGTGGGTTCTCCCCCACGTTACATTGCGCTCACTGGTGCTCACAGTTTCTGACACAGCTCTGGAAGGCCTTGTCATGTCTGTTTGTTTAGGAACTGATGGATTCCTGGAGAGGACAGGAAAAGTACTGATTGCAAGGATTTTTGCGTGAATGAAACAAAAGATGTCCTTAGTGACATTGCCTCGAGCAGAAACTCAGCAGTCTGCAGCACACACATGCTCTTCCCTCTTTTGCATTTTCTATTTTTATCTGGACTTTTTTCTGTCTCCTTTTCCTCTGGATGCTCCTGCTGTGCCTAATCACCCTACCACCCTCTCTCCTTTCCCTCACCCACCTGACCCCTATAACCTTATCCCACAGCCATGGCTCCACGGATGTTGAGCCACCGCATCCTGCTCCATCCCTCAGTGATCAGACTTTCCCCCTGACCCACTGACCCCCCTTCCAGTCCAACCCAGTAGAAGGCAAGACAGCTTATCATAGATCCATCCCAATTCCCACACAGTTCCACCACCCCATACCCATTTCCTCCAGATTAGCAGGAAAAAGAGGAAAAGCCCATCCAGCTGATGGGTATTGCCACCTCCATGATGCACTGATGTCACCTGGCAGGGAGGAAAGCCCAGCAAAGTCTGACAATGTGGCTCCCAGTCCTCGGGGTGACCGCGTTTCCCCTTCCCATGGACCACAGCGGGGGAATCCCAGCCTCTCATCACATTAGGGAGGAAGAACAATCATTGTCACCCCTCCAAGTTTCAAGACCCAGGCAGAAAAGGTTTCCAGTGCTGCTCTTGCGGAGCATCACACGATAGTTACAAGCAGAGAGTTTGGAGGCTGGGCACAGCAAAGCTCCTCAGGGCCCAGAAGGCAGAGAGCTGGTGTAGAACAGGGTGCTTGTAACTGAATATAACTTACAGCTTCAGTGTTTCGCACCCTGTCATCAGACTATAAATCTGCAACTTTCTCCTCAATGTTACTGAATCCATTATTTGAATCTACCAGCTTTATTCGTCACAACAGGGAAAACAATAAAAGTGCATTATCATCATCCCCCATCCTCAGACCAAGTGTCTGAGCACCTTTCCCCATAAACATCACCAGAAGAACAGCCCAGAGCTGTTTCAGGCAGGCAGCTTGCAGCTGTTACCGCAGGGCTCTTGAAAAAGGATGTACCAAAAAGGGAAATTTTATTGCTTTATTCCCCTTCAGCAATTAAGGAGCTGATGCAGCTCTCGCTATAGTCAATTAGTCTTCACGCTCACTCTAAAGGGCTCTCTTTGGACTGCTCCCAAAGTTAGTGTCCTCATTTTCTGTAATTCTGGAAGTGTTTACACCTTCCCAGTCTCTGAGCAGGGATGAGCCAGCTGATGGCATATCCAGCTCCTACCTGAGCAGCTAGGAGAGAATTATTTATTTTCCATTTGGCAAGAGGGACAGCAAAGTATGGCAAGGCAGGGCGAGACAGATGAACAAACCCTCTTTGCAAGCCCTGTTTGCCACACAAAGTATTTGCAGCATGTTTTTCTGGCAAAGGCTGCAGCGCGATTTCTGCTTTGTAATAAGCATCGTTGGAGGCAGGACGCTTCAAAGAGAGAATATTTCAACAGAAAGACCAAATAATTTCCCTTTGGCTTTTGTGATGCACATATTTTCACCTCAGATATTCTTTCCTTGCGATTTTAAGCTGGAAAATAGCTCTTCTCATCCTGATTTTAGTGTTTCCCACCTTCTTCCTTTCTGCCTGCACATTGATCTCGCCAGATTTTGCAGGATAAACGGAGCAGTGGACAGACCGGGCTCTTTGGGGAAAACCCAGAGCACTGCAGAAAACGCTGCTGATGACTCAGGAAGCGTTTTGCATCCTTCTGCTTTAGAGCTGAGCTCGGTGAACTCTTGATGACAGAGGGTATGGTCTTTCTTCAGCATACTGTCCTTGCAACGAGGTATTAGTCAACATAACGATCAGCTGCCGTCATCAGTGCTTGGGGTCACCAAAGACTTCATAGCAATTCTACTAGCAGCAGTTGTTGTTCTTTCTGCTTTGGCCTTGGTCCAGCCTGGACAATTTCGTCGTGCCCAGCACCTCTGGCAGCCCAGTTCGCAGCAGCGCGGTCCCGCCCAGGGCCCATCACGGGACAGGCAGTCAGGTGTTCAAGATGCTGTTACTGGGTCGGCTGCTGAGCAATGGTTGTGCAATCGCGGGTAGCTCGCTGAACCTCCGCATGCCTCCCCATGTAAATAAGGAGTGAAGCCACAGGCTACGCAGTGCTTGGTTAATATTTGAAAATGTGTGGAATTGCTTAAATTCTAGGAGTATTAAAATCAGTGGAAGACTATGTTGCATGCTGCGTTATTCTGCAATTTCCCTGCTATGCCTCCCACGCTCACACTGTCGTTACTGCTTGCCAAGAGGTTATGGATCTCTTTGAGTGAAAGGTAGTCCTTAAAAATAAGTTTTTGTTGCTTACACCAACTGATTTACTGTGTTTCCTTGAGAAACCAATGGCTCCCATTTAAAACTTGATCCTGAAGGCAAGAAATGTTTGCTGGAACAGCAGCAGTAACTGGTGTCAGGGTTACGGTACATAGCAAAGATGTCTTGGTCAATACTTCTTGCAGGGGGAGTGCAATGAGTTTTTAACCAAACATTCTGAGAAAATGATGGTTTCATGACGACATTGCATATGTCTGTGTGTCAGTTCGGATCTACCATCCAGAAAAGCATCTGTCTAATAATCTCGGAAGTGTTATATTCCAGGAGTCTTGTGAAACGGACAGAGGAGAGGAGACGGTGTTAGTGTTCCCACTGAGGGATAGGCTCAGCTGTTGTTAGACCTCAGAGAAAACCCACACAGGTAAAACGCTCTGCAAGTGGTTGCTTTAGTTTCCCTTTTCTCAAACTACACTTTCATATCCCCACAAAAGAGGGATATTTTGTCATTGTCACCACTTCTTGCTAGAAGAAGGTGAGATTTCACCTCAGAAGGTGATTTCCACAGAGAAATTTCAAGTTTGGGAATTTGTTCACCATACTAAGACAAATTTAAGATTAAAACCTCTTTGAAGAGTTATTTGAAGTCATTGCTAGCAATTCACTACAATCTAATTCTGTCTGAAAATCTCCAATAGTAGCTGGGTAACGGCTGCGCACTGTATTAAAAAGTCAAGGCCCACATTGATCTTTATCTGAGCGAGATCAATAAGAACAATTCAATATAAAATAACTGAGGAAGGTATTTTGATTCAGGTTTACATGCAAGTTACTCTTAGCACAGTGTCCTTCCTTTTATTTTATGGGGATTTTCTCTCCGTGTTTCTGGTGAATTTAATACCGCTGACAGCTGCTGAGCGAATAGCCCTGGACATGAAAGCGCTGTCTTCCAGCAAGGGTGTAGCGCTGCAGAGGAATAGCTTTAGCTACGCACAGTAAAAAGCCTTTTCAGTACTGTTGTACCAGAGAAATGAGAGGATGGTTTATAATTCTGATTGTGAAATACACTCACTTTGTTATGAGGCAGCTCGTATGGAAAAAATAGGAAAAGTGGGAGTTTCTCCCCAGGGAAATGCTGGGGTTGAGAGTGACCATCCATACTGGCTTTTTAACAAAAAAAAAAAACCAAAACAACCCAACCTTCTGGAAGATACAATAGTTGGGAAAGCCTGGCTTTTCTTTACTTCAGACTTAGGATTTAGTCTGTCCTGCTGTATAGGGCTCAGACACGAGGACCTGAGGTGGGATCCAAACCCAGCTTGTGCTCTAACCTGCTTTGTAAGTTTGGGTGAATCACATCTCCTTTGCTTCACGAAAAACTAGGGCTGACACGTATTCAAAGAGATTATTTGACCCACCCTTCTCCCTGAGATAAGAACAGTTCTCCCTAAACCCTTCAGAACAGATGTTTTACTAATTTCTTGTTAAATAAAAATATCCGATGGTGACTATTCCACTGCTTTCCTAGGCAATTTGTTCCAGTGCTCAGTTACTCTTACCCTTAACCCAATGTCTAATTTCCATCACCTTTTCCAAGACATAAGCTCATTATTTCTTGTCTTAGACTCACTGCATGCAGAGAAGAGCTAATTCCCTCCTGCTCTGCAGCAACCTTTTGCATATTTGAAGACGATATAATGTCTCCTTTCAGTCACGTCTTCTCTTCTTCAGACTAAATGCTTTGCAAAGTGTTCTAAGACTAGAATAAAAATGCTCTGTGGGCTAGATTTTTAAAGAGCTCTCTTCTAGCGTAGCCACCAAGTCTGAAGCAAAAGCATTTTCCAAAGCAGCATTTTCTCAGTAGGGATGGAGAATGGCGCTTAGGCAGAGCTGGTCCCAAAGGCGATGTCCATGCTGTCATTCCAACTGCGCCTAACACCTTTCTCAAATCCAGACTCGCCAACTGTCTGCGCTGTCGACACGCAGACACGGGCGAAGGCTGGGATGAGGAGGGAAAGGTCAAGCGAGTCTTGGTGTGGATCTAAGTTTTCCTTCTCACAGTCTCTGCAGATTATTCATGAGCGGAACATGTGATAGCCCAGCCTGTCAGCAGATACTCTGATTGTGGCTCTTCCTAAGCACCATATGGATGCTTTCAGCCTGAGCTGCAGCCCTGCTAACAGTTGGTCGCGTGGATGAAAACCGCACGACACGCCGCGTTCCGTATTGTCGGCCCTGCTGCCGGGACTCACCTGCACACCCCAAAAACAACGCTACGCCATTTCACCGGGGCCACTCAGCCTAAGGCAGTCCCTGGGATACAATTCTGAGAGCGTGGAGGGGTTTCATCAGCCCAGAAAATGGCTTTTAAAAGGCAGTCATTTAAACAAGAAAGAATTCTGTGGAAACAGAAATTTGGGATTGCTGGCTTAAGTTTCAGATGTATCCACCTTCTGATGATCATCCACTGCATCTCACCTGCTGTCCCTGGACAGTGATGTGATGGACAGAGCATTCACAGACCCTCGGGCTGTTTTTCTTTCCGTGGTTAGTCACATCTTTAATGGCCTCATCCTATAATTATACAGCCACTGGAACTGTATGACCCTGAATCACAAAATTAGATAGCGAACCCTCATTCTAGCGTGTGAGCTCAGCATCGCTTGAACTTCAATGCATAGTTCCACCCCAAAAAATGCAAAAACCCTAATAATTTCTAAGCTGGGTAGAAAACAGTCCTTTTCCGTTCAGTAAGGACACTGCTGGCTGCAACTCCCTCTCCCTTCAGCCATGTAAGTTGGATTGTACAGTGAGATTGTGTAGCCCTATTGCTGCAAAATTGTTCCTATATTTCAAAACACAGTGCTGAGAACATATGTGAGAGAAGGGGGAAGAAAGGCAGCTGAAAGTCTACAGCCAACAGCTTGTGTCAGAAAGCTGCTAAAGGAGGAAACAGTTGGGCATTTTTAATCGTGACATGGTATCTGCAGGATGAACACGAGCAAACTTGGCTTGTAACTGAAATTGTTTGCGATCAAGTCAATTCCTGACAAAGTGCACGAGGCCAGGTGGTGGGCTTCAAAGTGCGTTGGAACACCTGCCCCTAAAATGTTGTTCCCCAAACATAAAACTTTGCCACAGCATCCTTGTTCTCACGCCTATCTGTGCTGAAGGCAAACAAGGTAAATCGCTAAACTTGCATCTCTGCACGGAGGCAAAGTCGCTTAAGAGCGAGGGAGGATGTGGTGGGCCACTCCGAGGTGGCCATGGCTGCGTGTCACTGAGGGGGGGCACATGGCAGGGCACTTTGAGGTAGCCATGTGTCGCTGAAGGGGGACGTGCCGGGGTGCTGTGTGGTGGCCACGGCTGTCTTTTGCTCAGGGCGTACACTGGCAGGACACTTCGAAGCAGCCATGGCCATGAGGGGCAACATGGCGGGGTGCTCTGAGGCGGCCATGTCTGTGTGTTGCTTTCGGGGGGGGGGACGCAACGGCTGGGCGTTTTGAAGCAGCCACGGCTGTGTGTCACTGAGGGGGGACATGGCAGGGGACTGCGAGGCAGCCGTGGCCGTGCGCCCCGCGGGCCCAGCTCCCTCCCGCCACACTCAAGATGTCGGGCCCGGGCCCGCCCCGCCGTGACGCGCGCTGTCAGCTGACGGCGGAGCTGCCGGTGGCGGCGGCGGGGGGGCGGGCGCCGGCACTCGGACTTGTCCGCCGCCTCCGCGCAGAGCCGCCGCCGGGCCTGAGGCCGAGCCGCCGCCGCCGCCGCCATGCCTTCGGAGAAGAGCTTCAAGCAGCGCCGCACCTTCGGTGAGCTCCGCAGGAAGGGACGCGGCGGGACAGGGTCGCTGACAGCGCCCGCCGGCTGCCCCGGCCCTCTCGGGGCCTCGTCGCTGGGCGGGCGGGCCGCGGGGGCGATCGGCGAAGCGTGGCGGGGGCAGATCTCGTTAGGAGCCGCGGAGATCCCCGGGCCGGGGCCGGCCGCTGCTGACAGCGGGGATCCGCGGGCGGAGCGGGCCCGGCCGGGTGTCCCCGG
The DNA here is from genome assembly GCA_009806455.1 of Tetrax tetrax. Taxonomy (NCBI): domain Eukaryota; kingdom Metazoa; phylum Chordata; class Aves; order Otidiformes; family Otididae; genus Tetrax; species Tetrax tetrax. Next base: position 335,538 of record WHYT01016739.1, on the reverse strand, counting down.
CTGCTCGGGGCTGAGATGGAAACAAACACCGGCCCGGCCTCCGCTCCCCTGCGCCGCCCTGGGGCTCGTTCCGCCCCGGCAGGGCGGGCCGAGCCTCTCCGAGCCTGGAAGTTTTGGGGCAGGGGTGGGTTTTTTTTTGGGGGGGGAGGGAGTGCTGAGCCGGGGCGAGCTCTGCGCTGCGTTGGGAGAAGGGTTTGGATTGGGGAGATGACCTCTCCATGTCACCCATGATGGGCTGCGGAATCCCCAGGAGCCTGGGAACAGCACTTTGCGTTTTGTGCCAGGAGCTGGGCCTGCCCTTCCCTCCCGACCTGTCTGCTCCGTGTCCGGCTTCGGCTGCCGATATTGACAGGAGAATTAAGCTCCGCTTGCAGTTGGGTTCTTGGCGTGGTGTGAGGAATTCCCAACCCAGGGAGCTGCGAGTGGACTGGCCTCCCGTCTCCGTTTAGTTATTGGAAACTAGCAAGGCATCGAAAAGAGCTGTGTAATGACGGCTGGGAAAATGAGATTAGTCTCTTTCTAGAAGGAACAGCCTTGCTAGAGCGGTGCCAACCCTTCTTTCTGTGCTGAGGATGAGACCAAAGCAATCAAAGAGCTCGGTATCTGCCCATGTGTGTCGGTGAGGTAGGCTGAAATGATCTGAGGGTAACAAGAACTGGCAGCGTAACCTATTTCTGCGTGAACTATAAAATCCCGTACGTAAAATGGAATAGCTGGCAGTAATTGATCCAGATTTTCTTTTCATTCTGCCTTTGGGTTAAAGTCAAGCTGCTTAAGAGAGCTTTGTGGTGTGCCCACCCTTGCCGTTGCTGTTCTGTGAAATGTAAGCAGTTCTCCGCATTGAAGTGGAGGGAACTGTGATCTAACAAAGTCTGCGTTTAAGCTGCCCCTTTTCTTGGAGCCTTCCAAAACTGTTGTTGACCCCATCGCCTGTCAGCAGCCTCTATGGCAGGTATTAAGTTCAGCTAGGATGGCAGCCAAGCAGTTGCCACTGCAACTAATGTCGTCAGAGAGCGGTGTTTATCTGTGGCTGACTGAAGGCTGATTTTGAACGCGCCCTATACAATAATATCAGTGATTTGTCCGGATGATGTGCCTTCTACCCCAGGGGTTCTGCTGAATAACACTGCCGCGAACAAACGTGTTTCAGTTGAAAAGTTAGTCAGACCTCTCTGTGCTTGCTAGGTGGATCGCTGGTCTCATTCACTCCCATATCTCTTGTGTTTCTGGTTGATCTTAAAAAAAGTATTTTAATTAGCTAGCAATCTCTGCCCTTGAAGTGTTAATGCTGGTCTGTAGGAACATGGCTGGGGCTGTGGGATGTGAAGCAGGACGGCGTTCAGGTGCTGGGTTTTGCAGTCAGGTGAAGCCTTGGCATACTCCTTGCCTTAGTTCTGCTTGATTCACCTCCAGCTTAAAACCGTGATTCACGTGAGTTGCATTTCCTTACTGGGCTCCTAAAAAGGCACGCGGTTGTATGTCATGTACCCAAATTTAATGTGGACTCACGGCGAGCTGAGTGACGGGGCAGGTAGTGTGTCCCGTGCGTTAGCATTCCAGCAGCGAGTTGGGCTGCCGGGTGCTGATCTAAGCTCTTCCTCTCCCATGAGCAGCACCTCTCCCTAGGCAGGTGTCTGTTAAAGCTGTGATGCAACAATAAATCTTCTCTCCGAGAGGTGTTTATAAGATGGAGATGGCCTGGAAAGCCCCATCCCACTGAAAAGAACTGGAGAGGTTAAAATTGAGTTCACTGAATCTGAAAGTAGGCAGGGTGTAAGCAGATGCAACTGCCTCTAAAAGCAACTGCATCTGTTTACGTTGGCTTGGACTTGTAGTTTAGCCTGGTTTATAATAACTGTGCTATTAATATTTATGTCTGAGGAGAGGTGAACTTTATCCCGAAAACTGGCACGGAGAGCAACGACAGGACCTACCAACAGCTTCTGCAACAATGGGTGCGGCATAATCAAAATAGAAAACTGGAATTTGGTAACGCTAGAACGCACGGCGTAAGCTGATGCTGCTAGGCTTAGGTCTCAAGTAATTGTCGCCGACTTCCTCTTCTGGGTTCCCGCAGAAATAGTACAGGATATTTAGTCATTAACTTGGGTGATGTAATTTAATGCCGTAAGTTTGAGATTAAGTATCTGCTTTAGTGGGCAGAAAATGAGGGGTGTGTGGGGAGGAAGCTATCTGCTTTAACACTTTCTAGGAGTCCCAGGCAGTGTGCATGCAGCACTTGTCACCTTGGGTTAAAGAGCAAAATGTCATCTGTCAAAGGAGAAGTTTCACTTGTGACAGTGCTGTCCCGTTTGAAAACCGCTTTGCCTGAATTTGCTTCTGTGGCTTTTATTAACATGCAGTCCCTCTCTTCTGTGGTGGAGAAATAAAGTGATAACAGCATTCAGTGTGGATGTTTGAACAGACTTTTTTTTTTTAATCTCTTGCAGAGCAAAGAGTGGAAGATGTACGACTGATTCGAGATCAGCATCCAACTAAAATACCAGTAAGTCTGGTTCTTTTCCCTTCAGTTTCCAGTCTCATGTTCTTTTTAGCAGATAGAAACCTATGAAAGAGCTGTCCTGATGAGACCAAATGAAAGTTTGGCTGTTCAGAAGTCCTTAAACCTGGATTTCCAAAATATTTGCAAACTTGTAACCAGCAGTCAGCCTGGTAGAGCAAGGTGCTGGCTGGGGACTGGAGGAAATGGGGCTTCCTGTGTACTGGAGTTGCCTGTTGTACCTTCAAAGGAAACCACACCCCGGCTGAGCTCTGAGATTCTCCTGAGCGTTCACCTCTTCTCATCTCAGTGTTTTTCTTCTCCAAAACAAGAGTCTGCAGAGACTAGTCAAGAAGAATACACGTTAATGTAGAGACAGCCATGGCTTTCATCGTCAGCCTGAGAAAGACAGAAATACCTGCTTCTGGGAAACGGACCTTTGCTCGAGGTCTCCAGAAATGTTGCTTGGCTGTCAGACCCCTCCACCTCACCTCATTCTTTTTTTGGCTGGTCGGCTCCACATGCTGCCAGGATTTGTATTTTCTTTTATTTATGGCATCCTCAAGGTTACAAGTGCAAAGCAAAGCATCCTGTGAAGGAAAAGGCAGGGATCATGATCTGCTGCTGATGAGTTCAGCACAGCTGCTGGGCTTCCCCGCGACGGCTGTCGCTGCAGCAAGTAATAAGCACAACCATCCTTATGGCCATTTGGTGGAACAGAGAAAGTCTCAGGAGATCTTGGGGGGCAGAAGAGAGAACTTAAATCACGTGCCTCAACCTTTGGTTCTCAGCGATGAGAGCTGATGATCCCTGTGAGTGGAAATTCTGCTGCTTGCGAGCTGCCTGCAGCTCCAGTGCAAGTTCATTAACAGGAGCAGTTGTTGCCTCCGTGTCAAATAGAAACCGAAAGGTTTTCAGGTTTCCTTTAGCTTTAGACTGTGCCATCTTGACGCTGCTGCTGCTGTTTTACTCTGCTGTTGGGCATAGGAACAAGTCATATTTTATAGCAGAGATTTTCTGACTTTTCTGGAATGTGCAGTTTTCCCCAAAGGCCCTTTCCTCACAAATCTGTTTGCTGACAGAAGATTACTTTTTCACCCACCTTTCACAGATCACTTAGCCGTAGTCCCCAAGCTCTGCAACCACAGACTGAAAGCCGTTGACTTATAGCCAAGCTCTCATTTTAAGTCAGCCACGACATATTCCTAGCAAAAATGCAGAGGTACCTAAGCAACTTGCTGAAGATGCAGTGATGCAGACTCACAGCTATGGCAGAGGCCTGCTGGGATCCCTGGAGGCCTGTGGTTGCCTATCCATGTCCTAGCTGGAGTCACCGCCTCGTTATTATCATTAGCAGTCCTGGATGAGATAAGATGGCAATGTCACGCTAAATGGTAAATCCCTCCTGGGCTGTCAACATGCTTCATTTTGCTGTTGGAAATACTATCTATTGGTTATAGTCTACCTTTTTAAAAATAGTATTGGTTTTTTTTTTCCAGAATGAGCCAGCATTTATTTAAACTGGTGTAAGGAAGTCTTTAAACAGTCTGATACAGTGAAATCGGCTCAGTGTCTCTTCACCTGTGCAACTTTTGAAGATCAACGCAGGCAGACGCCATGAGCGTGGCAATGATCCAAGTCAATGGTGTCACGTAGCTACCGTTGATTTGAAAACAAACAAAGCCCACGCGGCTGTGGAAACAGGAGCGCACGAATCCTGAGATCATTTCTTAAAAGCAGGAACTGTATACAGTTGCTGGGCAGGGTGCTACTTAAATTGGCAAGTCTGCAATTTCCTCGTGAATTAAGTAGTTACTACATCACGATCTTGACAGAATTACTGGTTCCTAAGCATGCGGTCTTGAGATTAAGGAGGAGGAAATTCTCTCCTTTGAGGCTTTATACCCTGCAAAAGTAGATTTGTCTCGTGCTTTAGAGTAACCGTGGAAGGTGAGTGGAATAGCATACTAATCTGGAGGTGTAGTTCTTAGAAAGAGATGGCCTGAAATTGGAGAAATTCTAGTGAAAAAAGGTTGAGTTTGCAGACTTCCGTAGCAGCCCAAGCCCCTGCTCAGCCGCTGTAATGTGTAAGGGGGAAACGTGCTTTATGTTTTCTTGGGTTTCCTTGTCGCTTGGTAACTCAGTGCTAGATTAAGTAATTCCAGCAAGTGAACTATTCTAAAACTGCACTGCAGCTGTGGATGTTTGCTGCTAAATCCCCGTTTGTTACCCCTTCGTGCGGTGACTCTTGCAAACAGAGCACGGGGGGCACGTGGAGATAATGAGAATTGTTCCTTTTCAGCTTTGAGATGCTGCACTCACAGATGAAAGGAAATGGAGTTTCGCATAAATGCTTGTACTTCGCTGTGTTTAAAATGGAGGAGGGAGATGAGAGCACCAGACACCGTTTCTGCCTGTCACATCTTCTGCTCCTGTCTTTGTGTTTCTTCGTAGGTGATCATTGAACGGTACAAGGGAGAGAAGCAGCTTCCAGTTCTGGATAAGACCAAGTTCCTGGTGCCAGATCACGTCAACATGAGCGAGCTAATCAAAATTATCAGGTAGTATGCTGTGATTTCAGTGTAAGCTGAACCTAAGACAACGATTCTTTGTGAATTCCCCTCCTGGTGTATGCATTTGGAAAAATCTTTAAATGGAAAATTCGTCTAACAAGTGCTTAGTATCATCACTAGGACAAATTTATGAGAAGGTGCTTTTCCTTTGGCTTTGCTGGAAAAAAACCCTCTGAATTCAAAGAGCTGAGTTGTTAAATGTGCTTTCAAGAGAAATAACTGGTTCCCAGAGATGTAGGAGGGAGCCTGGGGCCGTGAATCCCTGTCAAACATGGGTGCTCCTGGCCCAGGGCCCCACCACTTCCTGCGTGGCTATTTTAGGATCCCTTCTTGGTGTTCTGCCTGGGAGTCCCTCTCTGGAGCGCCTGCCTCTTCCCACTCACTGCAGGGGGAGTTTGGGCTCACAGCCAGAGCTCCGAGCTGTTGCTTAGGGTTGATGTTGGCATCCTTTGACTGTGAAATGAGGTTTCCCTCAAAGACAGTGTTGAGGCCCGAAAAACACGAGTTCAGACCAGTGTCACCTCGTCCCAGCTGTTTGCACAGACTATGGCTTGAGTACTGCTCCGCTCTGGTACTTGAGCTTTGCTTACAAGAAAAGGGAAAGGGGAAGTAGCTATGGAGTGGAGGTTGTGTGGTCTAAAACTGTGGTCAGAAATTCTGCTAGAAGTGCATTTCTCCTGGCTTGATGTCAAGAAGCAATATCTGATTAGTAAGAGTTCTCAAGCGGTAAACTTGGAAGTCAGCAGCAAACCAGAGTTTGCTTTTTGTGGGTCAGGGTGTAGCAGGGTGCTGGTTCTTGGAGGCTACAAGCTGTAAAACCTGAGAGTTGTCCCACGTGTCCAAACTGTGTCCAAAATTCCCTGCCTCCGAGGCTTGTACAAAACCTGTTGGAAGTAAATCCCAGCTCTTATGTGAGTAAAAAAGTGAGATAGGGTTTTGGAAGCAGAAAGCAGATTTCTCAAGTCTTCCAGAATGTCTCGTGAACATTAAAGGCCTTGGGCAAAAAGGTTAACAGCAAGGTGAAGGGTTTTTCCCTACCTTTTTTCTTTGGCTCTGTGGTTAATAGGTGACTTGGTAGCAGCTGGATTTGATCCTCAGCCAGCTCCTCTTGTGCGTAGCAAAGCCTGTCCTGCCACCCCTCAGGCAGCTGCTGCCTTCTCTCAGCCTGCTGTCTCTGGAGAGATCAGAACTTGATTTTGGAAGGGTCCCTTTCCAGAGCTGAGGCTGGGAGGCTAAATAAATCCTTGCTTCCAGCTGCTGCTCCCCTTCGCAACCAGCGGAAGCGACAGGAAGCTTTTCTGATCTGTTATTCTTTCCTTCTTTTTCTTTGGTTGCACCTCCACACCTCCGAGTTCCTCTTGCTTGCTTGGTTTATGAAGTAGTAAGAGAGGTCTTCTCTGCAAACATGCTTTCCAGGACGCAGGTTAGCAGAAATAGCTATTTCCCACAACGGGAGTGAACAATCCAAGGGAAACCCCTAAATTAGATGTTTGCTGTGCCATGCAGTCCGTGAAGCCTGTCGTGCTCTGCCCTTTCCATGATGCTTCTCATGGGAGGGAGGAGAAGAGGGGGCAAGATGCTCCAAAGGTTAAACACAGGCTGTTACGGAGCTGGTGACAAAGCGAGTTTAAAAGGTCCGGGGCCTTCTCATGGAAGCTCTGCCCATCCTTCCCCGTCCTCACGCGGATCTCTGGGTTTACGTTTCCAGTGAGACGCTGTTGAGCTGAGCTGCACGCCAAAGGTCCCGCAGGCCTCGCGTGTTTGCTGGCGGCACAGGGATCATCCTGGCGAGGAGTACCTCTTTCTTTTCGCTTCCCTTGAATGCCCTTCTGCAGCGTAGCTTTTCCAGGGAAATAAGGGCTCTGCCAGTGGATGTGTTTGACTGGACTTGGTAGATGAATTTAATACGGCTTCGAGGTGGGAAGCAAATGCCTCCTGCAGTGGCGGGGCTGCTTTAGGTGGGGACATCTTCCTGCTGTCAGTGGTGGAGGAGTTTGTTTTGCTCTCCTAAAGCCTTTGTTGATGTGAGTGGAAATGCACGGTCATCACTGTCAAACTCCTTCCCTCCAACCTCCCTCCAACAGGCGACGCCTGCAGCTGAACTCCAACCAGGCGTTCTTCCTCCTGGTGAACGGACACAGCATGGTGAGCGTTTCCACGCCCATATCCGAGGTGTACGAGAGCGAGAAGGACGAGGATGGGTTCCTGTACATGGTGTACGCCTCTCAGGAGACTTTCGGAGTGCAATCTTCTGTCTAAGACACGCAAGCGGCTTCTAGCCTAGGATTTTGGTTTACCCTTGGCCGTCACCCCCACTCTTCCCCACACACACCCCAGGGAAAGAAACTGATGTCACCTACGCTCTCAGTACCTTAGCATAGTCTTGCTTTAGCAGGTGTCTCATCTTACCTTGCCTTGGTTGTGACTATTAAACAGTACAGACGAGCACCTCCAGCTTTGAAACTTGCTGTAATATTCCACCACAGGCACATTTACATTTCTGGACTTTATGAACGAAACCCAATTGTGCATGTGACAATGGCAAATAAAGGGACATTCGATTGACTTTAACAAGCTAACAGGCACCAGGGAGGAGCTAAAGTGTTTCAGCTGAGTCTTCTGCAAAATCTCCCTATGATTCCATAAAGCTTTTTTTTTTTTTCCACATGGGAAGGCCCCTCATGAGAGCAAATACGTTTTAATGTTCCAAAGCAGAGCTTTGTCTTCTGCAGCTTGCTGAGACTTGTGGCAGTGCTGCAGCGAGTTAAGGCAAGCGCTTGGGGTGAGCTGGGGGAGTACAGCTCTCTTTCTCTCCATTTTTTTTGTGGCACCACAAACGTAGGAATGGTGCTGGTTTCTGAAATACTCATACCAAACACCACAGCTTTATTGTAGTTTTAGGAAGTGTTTAACTGTAAAATACGCACCTGAACAGGTCACACTGAAATAAAGTCCAGTCTGTCACAAATTTCCAATCCCTGTGTGTTCAGTGAAACACTGTTGTTCGTATGGGCTTGCTTCCAAAACATCGTCCCCCTCCTAGCCCCCAGGTTTGCCTGGCAGAGAGCCTGCTGGGAGAAGGTAGTCAAGGGACCCGCTGCCAGCACGCGGGGCTGTCGGGATGCGCGCGGAGCAGGCCAGCGCGATCCGAGACACGAGCAGCGCCCGGTCTTGGCAGCGCTGCCCATCCACCCTGCCTGTGCCTGCTCGGTGAGGTGGGTGCGGTGAAGCCCCCTGACACAAGCCAGGGAATGACACCCCCATACCGCACCTCGGACTGGGACGCGCCACTGGAATTACCGACCCACGCTGCCTCACCGGTGTGTCGTTTGGTTTGCATGTTACCACCAACGGGGGTCAGGGAGAAGCGCTTTGAGAAGCGGCTCACCTGCAGGAGTTGCTGTCAAGAGTTGATGAACAAATGATTTTTTTTTTTTTTTCCTGTCATTGCTGAAGTCTCCTGCCACTTGCATGGGGTTTGGAAGATCCTGGTGTCACTGCTGTCCCGAGCAGGGAGGCAGCCAGTATCTTGTAGGACCTGTGTTTTTTTCCTCTAGAGTCGTTGTCAAGTGAAGCGTAGCAGGATGAGATTACTCTTGTATATTATGTGTCTGTGAACTAACCACATCTGTTACTGGAAGCTAACTTACTACAACGGGGGGAAAAAGAAGCAATACTACTGCGTCTTGGCACTCTAGCTCAGTAAGGTGTACAGTTTGTACCTACCTACACCTCTTTGCATGCATCTCCTTCACAAAGCTTACTTCAGATTTTTTTTTTAATTGTTCTTTGTGTTTTTACTCTAAGGTAAACTTTTAAATGCAGCTTGTTCTATGTTTAGTTTTGTTCGTGTAAGGAACTGTTTAACTCATAACTGACAACCATACTTGTAATTACGACGTGATTGACTGATATTCCTGTACAAATGTTGCTTTTTTAAAATTAATACAGTGCTGATACGGATGGATTACATCCCAACTTAATTACGGCTTGTGTGTTTTTTTTCTGGAGAGCTTTCTCACATCAAAGCTGTGTAGGGAAGGGCACAGAGACGTCTGTCCCCCCGCTTCAGGGTGCACAAGGTGGGGAGCTAGGTCCTGTTGATGGTACTGGATCATCGTTAACAGCTCAGAGGGGGAGCTACCACTCTCCAGAAGGAATTTCAGGCATCATGGCCCTGCAAAACAGTTCTGCTCTCCAGACAAGTACAGACCACCAACGGGGTTCCATATCCCTGTTAGGTTTCTGCTCCTGCTTGATCAGCCTCTCCCTCATGGCTCCAGAATCCCAGTGCTCTCGCGAGCCGGACTCTGCTCCTCCGAAGGACCCCAGGCACCAGCCACAAAGGACGCAGCGAGCTGGCCATTCCTTTCACTTACCCCAACCTGTGGCTTCCTTTGCAGTCAGTGGCTGCTGCCTTCCTGCAGAACAAGGCTTGGGTAGGCAGCTGGAGTCAGGCCACGGCTGATCCCGGTAACAAACAGCAAGCACAAAGCCTTTCGGAGCAGCTCGGCTTCCTTGGCTCAGCCGGGAGCTGAGGAGAGGAGAGCAATTGCAAGCACGGCAATAGATGTGTGATTCACGAGCAGATGTCTGTGGGTGGAGAGACAGCACAAGTAATACAGGGAATAAAAAAAAAAAAAAAACCAAACCCAAAAACTAAGTCTCTGGTAATTGCCAGGCTGGAGATGAACCCCCTTTAAATTAAAAAAAAAAAAACAAACAGATTCTGTTTAACTCTTTATTTTCCATACATTAAATTTACTCAGATAAAAACATTCTAAAAATGTACAATTTTACTTTTAACAAAGTATAATAAAACATAAAAATCCCAATACCAGAATACTTGACATTTACAATTCAAAATCAAATTAGCTGAATATTAAATATTTACAAAACTATTTAAAATATTTATAAAGTTACATGCACAATTTGTAATACTAGAATTGACCGAAGTAAAAGTAATGGCTCAAATGGGAGCAGGAGTTTCCTTCATTCCTAGTGGAAAGTTATGTCCAAGAGAAGCTGTTAATCTGCACTTGAAAACACACAGGATTTGCTTTCTGCTTCAGTACCAACACATTTCTTGCTCATATTAAAAAAAAATTAAAATTAAGAGAGCAAATGGGTAGTTCCAAGGGTTTATTACAAGAGATGTTGGTGGGCAGGGGCAGTGGGAAGGGTTCCGGGGGCCTCAACCAGCAAAAGTTGTTTTCTAGACTCTCACAAGTGCTCGGTTACGTGGATTTCTGTCCAGATCTGCCCCATACATCATTTACCAGGCATCGTAAGCTGCCCCGAATCCACAGCTCCCAGCACCCATGACCCCCAGTAAACAAAGAGCTAACCCATCTGCAGGCGTGTTCGTTTTGGGGAGGAGTGTTGCTCTGCCAAATGCCACAGACTACATTTAATTTTTTTGAGTACCTTCACCCTCAAGCTTGCCAGCGAGAAACTGCACGAAACAGGATTTTGGGTAATGGTGAAGGTCTGGTGTTCAACTGTTAGTTTTGGAAGCCTGGCGCTTCATTTGCTGAGATTTAATGACCATGGTGTAAAAGTTTCACAAACAGTGGAGTGTGGCACGTTACTTTAAGGAAAAGTATTGTGGAACTCTGATCAATACCTCACTTGCTAAAACAAGGCTTCCCTCTTCGCTCTCCTGCTGTTTAGCAGCGAGCCTGGCGTATTAATTAATGCCTAATTTGCAGGCTGCCAGAGCAAGGAGGAGTTTGCTGGGAATTCCATTCTATTTTGAGTATTTCCATCACCAACACTCCCAAATGGAAAACACTTCTGACACTGCACCGCGCGTCACTCACTCCTCCGAGGGAGTACTCATCGCTAACTTCTCTGTGCCCCTGCAGGGAGATGACTGGGGATTCCCTTCCGTCTTACACTTAAAAATAATTTCTATTCCACAGTGAAATCCATTCTGAGAACTATTTCTTTTTATACTTTTAGGACAAAGATAGGTTGGATGGGGCTCTGAGCGACCTGGGCTAGTGGAAGGTGTCCCTGCCCAGGGCAGGGGGGCTGGAACGAGATGATCAAGGTCCCTTCCAACCCAAACCATTCTATGATAAACAGCATTCTTTGAAATATCCATCTTGCAATGTATAAAAATAGGTTTTAAGAACTGGTTCTTTCAGCCAGTGAAGCTGGAACTACTATTCTAAAATAAGCTGCCTTACCTTTTGGGGGTAAAAAGATGGATTTGTGCCTTTTTAAAACAGATTCAGGATTATTTTCTGGAACTAAAGTGCTCTGTTTGGACTTACCAACTTTGGTTGTTCTTGGTACAAAGTGGCCAGCGTTCAGCAGCAGATCTGAAGCCACGACTCGCTCTGACCTAGGGAAGGCTGTGCCATTGCTGCTGGCTCATCACACATTTCTCCATTACGCTTGGCGTTGCTTTAAGGTACTCAAGACTTCTGAATTTGAACTGACTCTAAAACCAGACTTCACCATTTAAAAACATTACCTAAAAGTACACATAAGCCACTTGAAGAAACATCAGCCTTAACTTTACACAAAGGAAACAATCCCAAAGCAAGCTCTGAAGAAAGGAATGAAACAGTTTGCTGGACAGAAGTTCAGTTTTACAGTCCTTTTGTTACGGCTTCGACTCTGTGATGAATATCAGACGAGACTGCGTGCCCAACCTTGGGCGTTAAAACAAAATGCAATTGGTACAGAAATTACTTTTTTTGCTGTTGAATTTTGCTATTTTGAGCGGGTTTCTAACACTTGCATGTGTGTTGAAATACAGTTTCTTTAAATACAATTCAGTTTTAAAATATTGATTAAAAAAAGTGGAAAAAATATGTTAAGGTTTGGCTTTCAGCACATGTTCCAGGCCACTGGAGAGACCCTCAAAGCTGTAAACATCGTCACTGAAAACTGCTCGTTTCCTTCAGCCTAATACAGCGTGACAGATTGTTCCTACCATTATCTCAAGCTCATTAAGGCAAAGTAAATTGCATTGTCAGTTTTCATCGCTTTAGTGTTGTATGTCTGAAGGTTGGGAGAATGCAGGTAACTGCGACCGCAGGCAGAGCCAACAGAAGTGTTTCGACAGCGTGTGCAACACTGCGGGCAGCGTGAGCTGGGCTGAGAACACACACATCTTTTTTCTTTTTGTCATTGCATAGGAATAAAAAAAAATTTTTTTTTTTTTTTTTAATTGAACGTTAGGCAAATTAAGATTTTGGTTTCCACGAAGCCAAACCCGCTCTGAGCTGCAGATCGCTACCTGGACCGAGTTTGGTTTCTTGCCATCTCACGTTACCGCGCCTCTCCGGTGATGCTCATTTAGCCTGCTTGCCTCCCCGGCGAGGCTGACGACCGCCCGCTGGGAAGGCGGGACGGAAGGATGGCCCAGAACACTTTTTTCCTATGAACATGCTCCAGGAAGGTCTCGACTGTGGAGCTACCCCCTCCCACTGACGGTTCACTGCTGAGGCCCGATGATCTCGGGGCAGCTCTGCACCGCTTCAAACCCTCCTCCGTGGGCACGACTTCCCTCACAAGAGAAAGTCAGCTGCACCACTACACACTATTCATCCTGGTGTGGTTTAAACTGGTGTAAGCAATACCTCCAAGTGTAAACAAGGCTTCAGACTTTAAAGGTGTCTTCCAAATTACAGTATGCAAATATCTCTGTCAGACATTTTAAAGAGAAGGCCTCACCCATTTAATACTGTCAGATTCCTCGGGTGAGCCACGAGGATTAGTATCTTCTTTCAACCAGACAGGACCAAACTGTTTCAAATTAGCAGTTCAAGGTTTGTTTGGCTTCCTCTCAAGTCCTAATTTAGATTTGTCACCCACAAATTATGTACGCTAAGTAGTTAACACCAAAGCTAGTCATCTACAATCTATTGCAACGAAGGAGGCTGACAATAAATCCTTCAAAGTCTTGATAATAATGAAGTTTACTACCTTTTACATGTTTGACTTCTACCACTTCTGAATCCTGTAGCAAAAGCCTTTGGGGTAGGAGTCAAAGGGGTTTTCTTTTATATAAAGTAAAGCAAAAGCTTACAAACTCTGCTGCCAGAGTTCTTTTTGTTTAAGGATGGTTTAAAATTCATTTACAAAAGCAGAATAATAAGGTTTCTGTGAAAGAGACCTATATACAGTAACAGGACGTAAAGGTTGTTTTGTGTATTACAGGAAAATATCCTTGAAGCCTTTATGACTCTGGAGTCTCTGGGACTTGGACCCTTGGAAACTAAGTTTATTCCACCGCTGGGAACCCAGCACTATCTAGTAACAAGCGAGACAATGAAGCATGAGTTTGTTTCCAGAAGGAACCGAGACTGCCGTGTGTGTTCTTTTGGAAGGGGAAGGAGAGACTTACTTAAGATTTTTATTGTGTAGTGGAGTCACATAGCCTGCTGGTGCCAATTTTTAAAAGTTGGAACTTCTTTGCCTCTTGCACTGGTCTCAGAGTGACACTGTCTGCTAAAAGTGCAGAAAGCTTGAAGAGTTTTACATTCTTCTGTAGTGCAATCCTTAAAAATCCCAGAGATTAGTGCCTGATCACTTTTGAAAAAAAGTAGACATTTTACCTAGCCCAGGGGTGCCAAAGTCCTTCTGGCGAACGGCCGCTCCTACCTTCAGCCTCCAGCTTCCGCTTCAGGATGTAGCTGCCCTGGAGTTTGACGTTTCACCTTAGAAAAGTCCATGTATGGCAACATTCTCCAGCAAAAAAAAAAAAACAAAAAAACCAAAAAAAAAAAGGTACGTCGGATGTTGTACTTGCCACAGAAAATGCAGCTGGCCAGCTCCACCATCCATCCAGTACGCATCGGTCCTATGACAACGCGGTCAAAAGTTCCAACAACAAGATCCAAGCTTGAATTTGGCAATCAAAAATGGGTTTGATGCACCCCTAAGCTAGATTTTCTACCTAGTCTAATAAAGTAAAGCACCTTTGGATTAAAAAATACATTAAGCTTAACAGCAACTGGACGTCTCAGTTTTGTATTTCAATCTCCTTATATCTCCATGGCTTACAGTATTTTCTTGCCAGATAAAATATCAGTCTGTGGAGTCAAGACTTTCAGAGGGAGGAGCGTATTTCAGCCTAAACGTACCTGGGGGAGAGGAAACAGAAGAATTAAAGAACATCAACTTTTTTGCATCCATTACATCTCAGAACCTTCTCAAACAACCTGCTGCTCATCCGGTGCGTAAGGCAACATTACAGCATAGTGCCAGCCCGCAGCGCCGCGGGGAAGAGGCTGACAAGTGTGTGTCTGCAGCTGGCAGAAGTGAAAATCCATACAGAGTTTTACTGTGTAAAAGTCACCGGCCTTAGATGTAGTTTTAGGGCTGGCAAAAATGCATTTGGGGTAGTTTAATGGAAATTTAACTAGTTACATGAAATCCAGTTTAAAAAGACAGCAGACTATGTTTCTGAAGTTCTCTGAATGAGGACTGATGAGGCAGTGTCACTTCTTCCTCACTGACCACTATCAAAATATTAATCACAATCTCCACTAATTATTTACATTTTAGCACTGCTGTAAATCGCTCCCTCAAAACCAGTCACTCGTTCACGTGGAGTGGTCAAATACTTGAGACCTTGTACGGACCGTACAAAAACCAATACAGACATACACTACAGACAAGCCACAATGTAAAATGTAAGGCCTCAGTGCTGTTCCTTCCAGTCCAAACTTCATATTTAATTTTTTTAAACACAATACGTCAATCAAAATAAAAAGGAAAAACAGGACTAGGAAGTGCTCTGGGTAAAGCAGCATTTTTCTTTGTTGTTTCCCACCCGGAATTAAGGATCTCAGCTGCCTCCTGGAGAAGCCCGTGCTGTAACCGTGTAAGCAACATGCTCTACAAAACAAATATAAACAGCAAACACGGGGCCTTCAAGGGCATCTGAACAGCAATTCTTCATTTAGGTTACTATTTTGGGGAGTAAGGGAAGCAGAGAACAGAGATGTCCAGGTTGTAACTTCCAGGGGAATTTGCAATTGCAACCAAAGATGACCTGGATGACAAGGTACAAGCAGCAACAATTCTTCTGCAACCTGTCCACAGCAGCTCCCTCTCTTCTGCAGTGAGTGCCTCCCCCCTTCCCAGAAACCAACACAAGCCCCGCAGAGCGCCCAGGTCTGACCCAGGGCCTGTCCTCCTGTTGAGTGCACACAAAAATAAGTTTCAACTTTTCAACTACAGCTCAAACACACTAGCTTTCAAGAACAAATTTTTCTTGGCAACGCTCTGCGTGGAAGCCGCGCGCCGCGTCAGCCCCTCCACCTGCTTTTACCTTGCCGATTGAAATCCATGGGAGGCTGTTTGCAGTCCTGAGCTCTGTGACCACTGGCCCCGCAGTTGTAACAGGAGAGATTCCCGTTTTTTTTGTGACTTGAACCATTGCCGTTTCCCATCATCCCCTGTGCCTGATACACCCCCGCCGTCCCCGCCATAAAGTTCTGCATCGGCGGTACGGCAAACGTCGACTGCCCGGTCATTACGGAGTCCGGCGCTATACCGCTGTTGTAAGCCGTGTGGACCACGGGGAAAGTGGTGCTGCTGTTGTACTGCTGCGTGTTGATGTAGCCGTTACTACACAGGGGGTTGAAGGGCAGAAATGGAAAAGTAAACATGGAAGGTCCCGAAAAGGGGTGCTGAAAATAGTTAGCGTAGCTGACGGTCATACCGCTGGAGCCACAGTTCCCGCTGCACCCGCAGGAGCTGCACACCATGCACCCGGGCGGCTGCGGCTGCTGCTGCTGGTGGTGATGGTGGTGATGGTTCTGGTTTGGTACCGGGATGCTCCCTGCGGATCCGCTGCTGCTGCTGCTGCTACTGCTGCTGCTGCTGCTGTAGAAGTTGTTCTCAGCGACAGATGAGAGCGTGGGGCTGGAGCTGGGCGCGGGGCAGCTGGGCAAATTCGCCATGGTTGCAAACGACGTGGAGGGGTGGATGCTGGAGGAGGCTGCGTTACTGTTTGCGCAGAAGCTGCCTTGCATCGGCGCCACTGGCACGCTGCTCATTGCAGAAAAGGCAACTTTGGTGTTGGCTGTGTACAGCGCAGTCCGGGGATTTATTATTGCAGGGGACACCGTTATTTGCATATTACTGGAGCAGGAAGTCTGTCCGGTGATGGCAGAATCAGTCGGAAGAGATGAAGACACCAGGAGTTTGATGGGTGGACGAGCCACGTGGAAGACTGTGCTGGATGTCACAGTGGCAGCAGTACTCGTTTCTACGATTAATCCTGGCTGCTGAGCTGTTTTTATCACCCTGTCCAGAGTTGAAGCGTGTACGACTTTGGTTCGAGGGCCAAAGTTAATAGTGGACGTGGGCGAGCTGTTCTCAGCGGCCCCCGACAGCACTTGCAGGGGCTGGTGGGGAGAAGGTGCGGACATCACGTCCACCACCGTATTTCCAAAGCTCTTTTCCATTTTTATGCTGCCCCTGGGTCCAGGAGAAACTTTATTTCTTTCTTCTAAAGATAAAAGTGAGTGCATAGACGATGAAAGCAGCTTCATGTCTGCATTGCCACGGTCTGATTTATGCACTGAATTTAGCATCCGAATGGGGGTGATATGGGTAGAGGCCGCTGACATCATTTGCATTGGCAGAGTGTGGTGGCCGGACGGACTGGAGCCTGCGTCGTTTTGCACTGGTAAGACCTGAGCCGTGGGTCTGGCAGAGCTCGAGGTGAAATGATTCAGTAACATCACGGGCTTCTCCTTCTCTGACCCGTCTAAGTGAATCTCTAAACCTAGGGACAGAAACAGCTATGAATACAACGGCTTCACCAGGCAAAGCTGGGCAACACAGGCACCCTCTTTGGTTGTTCCTGCTTACGTCTCTCGTTCTCCTCGGCGCTGTCCGAGCTCTCTTCCCTCGTCTGGATCCCCATGGGGCTGGAAGAAGAGCTGGAGTACTCGGAAGAGCTGCCCTCCCGGGGCAGTGAGTGGGCTGGCTGATCCACATCCACTCGCAGCTCTGCGGATAAAGGGTGTGCGAGCAATCAGGGAACGCAAACAAGGGATAACACCCCCCTGACAGGATGGAATTACAACTGTTTCATGGCACCAGCTAACATACAGGGCTGCTCAAGATTTACAGCGATACACATGGGCTAGGAAGCAGGAGCATGGAGGCATAACAGTCGCTAGCCGTTCACACAGAGGCTGTGAAGAGGCAGCTACTTTTTATTGCACTCCATATACACAGGAATCAGACTTTTTGATTGCTCCCTATTAAACCAACGGCTTTTTGGAAGGCAAAGCTTATGGCAGGTTGATGAAAAAGCAGTATACGAATGAGCTTGCTCTTGTGCAAGAGCATTCAGCCCCGAGAGCACAGCAGTGTCCACCGGTCCTTTCTTACCTGCAGCATGGTTTCCACGAATACTCTGGATCGGCCCTACGTGCGTAGTAGGGGGAACCCTTGCCACACCACTGCTGGTAACGGAAGAAGGTGTCGTGGGGTTTAGGCACCGCTTCTCCGACTTTTCTCTATAGGGTGATGGAGAAACGTATGAAGAAACAAAAACTGGCTAAAGCACAACAGATAAATCAATTTCTGAATGAAACTGAAGCAGACAAAGCTCAGTAAATAATCCACTAAACTGTTAGGCTAATTTCAAACTGAAACATTTGGAGATGACATCAATCTTGACCATAGCTTCTTGCCAGCAGTTACATTTGGACTATTTGCCATCTGGTGACAATACCAATGCTCTGATTTGTACAGGGTAAAACATCATCAAATGGTGAATAAATTCTGTCACACATGACGTAAGCGCAGCCCAAACCCAGTCATGCACACCAAAACCAGAGAGAAGCCAAACGCCACCCAAAGTTTTCATTTGGCAAAAACACTCTGGAACACTAAGACTGATGAAAAATGCTGTCAAGGAGCTTTGATAAACGGGCATGGATTTGGATTTTTTAATTACTTTTAAAGTAACTGCAGTAGCTTCAGAATAAACATTTCCCTCTAAGTGGGGATACAAAAAATAGGACAATCTGTTGCATGTATGAGTTTCCCCAAGAGCTACTAGCATTGCAGAGACCACTAGCCTTCTTTATATCACATTCACAACAGAGCTGTGACCTTCCTGAGACCAGGGTTACCTGCAACAGCCCTGACTTTCACTGGTTTGTGCCCACACCCATCCTCTACAGGTATCATCTGGCAACCCACACCTCAGCTCTGGCAGTCAGCAGAGGCCTGAGCGGCTGCAGCTGCCACGGCTGGCTTGGGACACCATGGAAGCTCTCAAATTAGCTGTGCTCCCTCCACACTGACTGGAAGCCAAAAAATTGTCAAGTCTTACAAAGAAAAAGTCCTGCTGGGCATCCTGACTTTTTGTGAGCACCACCTGAGCTGGAAAACCCTACAGCTCAGTGGCTTGCTTGCCCAGTTCCCTCCTACTCCATGAATGCCAGGAAGGTGGTAAGCCCAACATTTTTTTTTTTTTTTTGCACACTTGCTTTACAATCCCTATTATACAAGTTTAAAAAAAACCCCTTAAGCAACAGTATGTGTCTTTTGAAAATTATTTTTAAAATGTCCCCCTCCTTTGAAGAGCTGTCAGCGTGACAGGTGAAGACAGGCATTTACATTACGACTGGGCTGCCGTAGCCTTTTTAAACGCAGGTCACAAATTCTTTACGCTTGCTTATCTTTACCACAACCCTAACAAGCAACAGTAAACCAGGTAGCACTAAATATTATCTAGTAAGCTCCTGTTGCAAGAGCTTTTCAAAGTAACCGACACAACTGCAGAGGAAGCATTATCCATATTTACAGGTGGGAATCAGTAGCAGGCTTCTGGTCTGGAAAGCAAAGACCATTGTAAACTTGCATTAAATATCTTATGACCCTAAAAAGACATTTCCCACACACACACTTACTTCTCCAGCTCTAGCTGGGTCTTGAGCTTCTTCTTTGCTCCCATGGTGAGGGATTCAAACTTATTCAGATCTTCCTCAGTCAGACTCAGAAACTTGTAAAGAAAAAACATGTGCTTAGTTTTACAGCCTGAAATATTCTTTCTTACATTTTCAGTAAAGATCAATTCTGAAAGGCAACGTTACAGCCATTTTTTAATGTATGTTAATTCACAGAAACTCTCTACTCGCGTTTTACATTACAGAATCAGTGTAGAATAAAAGTGCGGGGGACTGGCATGAAAGAAAGAACATCTGTAGATTAAATTCAATTAGGTGTGTGCTTATCCTAACTATTCACAGTAAAGACAAAGTAATTTGTGTACATATTAAACCAGAACTTCGGCTGTAAATGAGTTTAAGAATCTGCTTCTCAAAAAATCACTCCAGTTTTCCTAGTTGTGTCATTTAACACAGAAATTAATACGCAGTCATCTCATCAGTTTAATTGGAAAATAACTCCAAAATTAAATTTTATAATAAAATATAGACATATAAAAGGAAAATAAAATACATACATTTATAATACAATGTAACAAAAATTAAAGCCAGCAAAGTATGCATAATAATACATACTTATTTGAAACAGACTACAACATGCACAGTTTTGCTACTTTATTAAATAAAAAACCACTGCATATTTCCCCTCACATAATGAAGAAAATAAAATCAGAAAACTCTGGTAATAGATTATAACTAAATACACACAATATACTACAACCAGCACAAAGCCATCCCGATTTAGACCTGGCTCAACCTGAGCACTTAGTCCACTGGAGGGCGTTCAAGGCTAAAAGACAGTAAGACAAGAATTTTTAGAGATGGAGCTGGGTAAATGCTGTAAAAGTATTCTGTTTAGATAAAATCCAGCACACAGGTATCACTCCTGATCTCACTATGCAAATGCATAAGCGATTATTTTTCCATAAGAATTCCTGCAGAAACCAAAACCTCACATTCACTTGCAGGTACGTGCGTGCACCAACATCCACTTCAGAAGTTTCTGCAAGTCTATTTTTTTAAATAAGCATAACCAAATATTTTGAGAGAAAAATAAATGAAGCAGCAGAATTTTTTAAAAATAAAAAAATTGTAGTTATCTACTGCACATCAAAGGGATGAACAGGGAGCCAAAGCACAGCTCCTAAGACAGTATGGAAGTTGGATCTCCAAGCATTCAGCGAAGAATTCTGAACAGACAGCAGCTGTTGAGCAGCTCGGGCTCCGGACACAACAGATCAAAAATAGAAAGGAGGTTTTCGTCAAACTGTTATTGCCTCAAGAGAGTGCAAACCTTCACAGCATTTGCCAGTAACTCCTGCAATTCTCAAGGCAGATGTTTGCAGCCTCTCTCTCCACGCTAGAGAACAGAAAGATAATCTAAAAGCTGGCTCTCTTGTCTTAATCTACTGCCCTACCTTCTCCATCGTGAGCTGTTTGAAGACAGGATAGTATTTGTGCAACCGCAGTTTCCTGAGCCAGTCTAAGATCCCATTTTGCTCCTGTGTCTGAGGGGTCTGAGGACTGGAAGACATCAACATGGGTGAAGAAGAGGTGTCCATCTGGGTGCGATAGGCCAGCGACGAGCCGGTACCTCCGGCATGGGAACAGTGGGGTAGTGCAACGGGAGCAGCAGCCGAGTGCTGAACGTGGTTCTGAGAAGACTGAATGCCAGCCACTCCACATATAGGTCTGCAAAATAGTAATTTAATTTGATTTAGCACGCCGATTCTGTGTCATCCAGAGTTCAGCTACTATGGCCATACAAAAGTACCGCTTCCAGGACTTCTGCTAAACCTTCTCTCTTATCCAAGTGACAGGTTTGTACCCATGCTGTTCAACAGCACAATAAAAACAGAGCAGTTTATGGCAAACTGTCAGCCTTACCCGCAGCTTAAGCGGAAGTTTCTTTATATACTCACATATAATGTGTGTTCCACTACCTCTGTGATAAAAAAAAGGTTTAGAGAGAATGGCTATGGTTCAGCTTTGTGTTATTAAAAAGAAACCCAAATATAATCCTCTGGAATATTTTTTTTTATATGTAGAAGTGGCAAAATAACCCACAATATTGGCTCCTTGGAGGGTTTTGGTTTTTGTTGGAGAAAATGAAAATTGCCTCTTAAAAGAATCAGTTTTGAGTTTGTTAAATCCTAACAAAAGGCAAGAGAATTTCTTTCCTTCTTTTCCCAAGGCTGACTTGTTTCTCCCTCAGAAGAGGTTTCCTTCCTCCTTCTGAAAGGAAAACCCCTGCTGTACATGGAAATATTAAAGTGTGCTGTAGAGAGAAAAAATCCCTTCAGATGCTCTAGTCTCCCTTTGCCCATGAAGACTTACACTAGGGATGACCAGATCTGGGCCCACAATTCAGATGATGGTTCTTCCTTTTAAGTATGTGACCGCAACCATTACAACTTCAGCATTAAGCAGCGGATCACAAAAAAATCATCCATCACCACAGCTCAAAACTGAAGTGTTGATGCCAATTAGTAGTTATGGCTTCAAACATTTTGAGGAATGCTGCTTGGAACAGGTGTTCATAGGTTTTACTGCCAGTAGGAACACTGCCATTGTCTGATCTCACCAACCATGTCATGCTGATCAAAAGGCCTCCCTAAATTCTTCCCTGAGCATACACATCTCTTAGGACAAGAGACCCACTGCTGATTCCATAGCCACCAATGACGAGAGATTCTGTCACAATGCTGAAAAGTTTCATCCAATGGTCTAATTACATTTTATATCCTTTATTTTTGAAGCTGAAGTTGAATTCTCTCTTCCATTTCCAGTAATTATATGTTACCTAAGATTTGTTGGCTTTGCAATCAACTCACTGCAAAAATTTTCTTCGAGCAATTACTCATACTGAGCTCTTGCAGTCATTATTGTAATATGTTTTCTGAAGGCATTTAAAGAATGAGCAAAGGACAACACTAGGACTGCTAGTACCTTCCAGCAATATTCTCACCATTTCTCTGTTTTGGCCAGACCACACACTAAGGCTAGAATTTCCTAAAATCTTCTACGGATGAGTAGGAAAGACTCAAATCCCCAAAGGGAGACAGATAATTACTATGTAATAGGGCTTTACAACTAACCAGAACAAATGTAAACAAAATAGATGCTTCACCTTCCAGATGTTCCCAGCGTAGTTCCTACTTTATAAAGGGAGGGGTTGCCAGGACCTAAAAAGAGGTAACAGAAATTTAAAATAGCATCAATTTATGAAAGGTACATCAGCACAACAAATTCATTTTTAACCTTTATTTAAACTTACTTGAACTCTGAAGTTGCTGCGAAGGAGATGAAGTGCTGAAGAACTTTCTAACGTGGTCATTTTTCACCACATGGGAAGGTAATGGTGCCAAATACCTGCACATTCAAAAACAAACAACGCCCCCATTTTGTCAGATTGGATTTGCAGCTGTCTATGCAGCCACAGTTGTACCTGTAACATGACATTTTGAAATGGAATTTGAAATTTTGAAACTAAAACATAAGAGATCTTTCAACTTAATAACACGACACAAATCTGATTCAAAGTAGACTTGAAATGTATGGATATTTTTATCCTTAGCACTACTTAAATGCATGCAACTGTTGTGTTGCTTTCACTCTTAGTGTTTCAGTAAAGATGCTTCATTTCGGAACACTGAACACTTTAAGGCAGAAAATGGTCAACTATAAACTTGAAAATTTCCTTTCAAATTCATGAACCTGAGGACCATAAAATACAGATATATGTTATTTAATTTTCTGCTCTTTGATATAAACAGAAGAGTCTGGCAGCATAGGGAAAAAGGCTGTAAAACTTTGTCACGTTTTCCCTGGGATTGCTGTGCCTCTTTTGGGGGAAGAAATGTCCATCTCCTAAAACTTTTTAAACGCACAAAGTGTGTTCCCTCAACTTGACTAAACTCATTGTCACGCAAGCTCGACTGCCTTTTACCAAACCTTCTACAGATTTGAAAACATATAGAAAACTGTTTAAACAAGAGAGCATTTTGATCATATCGTGCCCATTTCTGAAGTCTTTGAGTAAAAAAATAATTCAGCTACACACACCAGTGTGCTTTCCACCTTGAAAAAAATCACAGTTCATTGCTGCATTTTTCAAGTGTCGCACTTAAAGCAGCTTCTTTCTCTGCTTCAAAGACACAACCGTTGCTGTGCACACGCAGATTGCTGCTCTATTAACCTACATTTGTAGAGACTGTTGCTAGCTAAACAGCAGCAGCAGCAACACATTCTCTCTTCCCCTCCCTAATCCCCATCCATAGGCTGTGATCCTCGCAGCACAGAAGGGACTGTTGGAAACGTTACCACCGTTTGCCATGAAAAATAATCCAGGCATGCACCTGCTGGCTCTGGCTACGGAAAAACAATATCCACTGGGGATACATCCCATGGTGGATAAAAGTCCGGACTTAGGGAAAATGGGTGTTTAGCAGAAGCTTTAGCAAAAGCTAATTAGTATTTTAAAATGGCATTTAACACCTTGCACAGATAAAGAGAGTAGTAGCTGAAAATACTTTTAATTCATCAAATTTTCCTAGCAAAACTAGTTCAAGTATTTAGGAGAAAACTGGTGTGACCTGCCACAGATGATGATTTCTAAAATGGTGTTTTAGATTAGATAATGGCCAGGTGATTTGTGATAATGTGAGATAGGACTATCTAAGGCTTCAAAAATTTCTCAGTTGTTAATGGCTTCAAAAAAGGTAATGGCTATAATATACACATACATATATTTTTAAAATTAAAATAAAATAAACACTAGGACAACCTGTAACAACTGAGACAATAAAAACCTCAGAGGATAGGGGGGCAAAAAATCCCCACAACCCATCTCTCAAAACAGAAGGATGACTATTCAGGCAACTATTTTATTTTTTCCTGAGTTTGGGGTATTTTTTTTTAAAGCAGTTTTGGCTATTTGAGCCCAAATCAAGCTTCTGCAAAGCCAACGATCCTCTATTTGTTTTTAACAAGGAATGAGGAAATGTCAATTCTCCAGGAGGCTTAACACAGAATATTATTACCATATGTATTTCTGAAGAAAGAATTCCTGAAAAATTCTTATGCACTAGAATTAGTACAACATCAAGAAATAATGCTTAGGATCAGGCTCTAATTTCTTGAAAGTAATTTAAAATATGAACATAATATTTCTATTTCCTATTTCTTTCTTCTGCTTGGTGAAAAAAAAAAGCCAAGTATCAAGTTGAAAAAACCCACAACAAGAAAAAATTCAGCATACCTAAGGTCCGATTCCAGGTCCATGTGGTTCCTTTCTAGGTAAAATGAATCTGGACCAGCTAGGCAAGGAATGAATTTCTCCAAGTTTTCTTCTGGATAGAGCTGAGACAGCTAAAGGTGGAGGATATTACAAATAAGTGAAAAGAAGACTTGTTACTCATATGAGACTCAAGACATGGCAATTTGCAAGTCAAACCTTTTATGAAATTTAATCATCTGTATTATCACAGTACATTTTGAAAAATGCCATTGCATAAAGTTACATACAGGGACAAAACATCTCTGTTTTCTAAGTATTTTTCATATCACCTTTACCTTTGAAATAAATTCAGTCACTTCAGCAGAAGATTTGGTTACCAGTGTCACTGAAGAATCAGACCACAGGACCTTAGGAAGTAAGAAGTGCTCAGTTTAGTAACTAATAGTCAGGCATTTAGTCTGGCTCCAAAAGATCAATAATAGGTATCAAATGTCCCCCACAGATTGCAAGAAAGTTCCTAAAGTGTGACATCAACAGGGAAAAAACTCTTTGTGCACCAGTAACCATTACTCAGTCCTTCCTCGCTGCCCGATTCTCGCTGTTATTATACTTAACAACTATTCTGAATGCTTTAAAAACCCTTCATCGTTTACACAGCCATCGCACGCTGCGGACACTCAGTAAGAAGAGACAGACTACTAAGTAATGGAAATTTTTTTTTCTCATTATTGTTAAAGAAAACAGCTGGTTTGTAGAATCTGATGTACAACGTGAACAACTCGCCACAGCACAACAGTGCCTATTTATAATTAATCAGCTCCATATGCCACGCAAAGTCGAAGATGGCAGCAAGAAAAGGCAAACCCTTCGAGATTAAACCTGCAGTTACTGCTCCAGCTACGTTCTCCAGACACCATATCCTCTATGCCCTAGAAAAAGGAAACGGTCCTGTATCTCTTCCCATAGGCTTTCTGCATTAAGTCACTGCATTCTTAGGTCCAGAGGCATTTATAGGTTGGTGATTAGTTTAACCGAGCCAAAAGTCAGGATTTCTTGGCACGAAGAAGATCAGCACGAGACTGGCCGATGAGAAGTCCCTTCAGATTTAAGATACCCATTCAAGGCATCTGGAAGGCATATGGATCTATAGGGGAAGGAGCTGGGTTTACTGGGTTTTTGTGTTTAAGAAGCAGGAGGCCATCTTCTCACATGACACTAGTTTCAATGACAACTGAAAACATACACAAAGTTTTTTCCAGCCATCAGAACGCTGCCAAAAAGACTGATGAGAGGAGAGTATTTCAAAATATATTACATAATGGAGGAATTTCCTCTCTGCAGAGCTGTTACACAAAAAGGGAAAAAAAAAAGAAAGAAAACTTAAGTCGTTTCTGGTTTTACAAAGTCTGTGGGGTTTTTGTCTTTGTTTTGTTTTGGTTTTTTTTAAATTTGTGATAAATTAATTTTTTTTTTTTAGATTAATGAGAAATTTCAGAAAACTTATCTTTCGAGTTTTGTAATAACCTGACATTTGTTATGACTTACGCTTTCCTAACTCGTTATAATTATCAATACTTATAAAACAATAACGTGAACCATAAATGCAGGGATCAACAGCATTGCCAAGCGATGCTGAAAACACTAAACTGCTCTATCGACCTTCTATTCCCCAGCTACTAAACAAAACATTTAATAGCTGGGTTTATAACCCAGCAAACAGCAATTTATGAGCTCAGCTAAACTGTGCACTGTTCTTTCAGTTACAAGCTGTCAAGTGAAATACTGGTAAAAGTAATTCCTGGTATTTATAGAAAAATTTATAATAGGAAAAGATCTTTCACAAGATACTAATATGTAACTGGAGTCTAGACAACTGGATACTTCACAGATTTTTAAAGCTCCTTGGAAAAATCCTTTCTAATACTGATGACTTTTGGAACAATCATGGGATTCAGAGAATTCAGAACATTATTCATGAATCAATTCACGCGGAGGTGAATGGTGCCAACATCACAAGAAGATGCTGAACCGACACGCTATCTTGGGTGGTAGTTTTAAATAAAAACTTTTTTTTCCTGGTAAAAGTTGTAGATAATTGAAATTCTACTGTCCATTTTCTTTCAGGTTCTTTTTCTCACCGTTTGGCTCCGTTGCCTCATTAAGCAAACCAAAGACATTTTCTGGGCTTTGCATTCTGAATTTCAGAATACATCGTTCCAAGTAGATGGGAGAAAAGCAGTTTGCCATTCTTTCTCGCCAGCACCCAGAATCCAGTCTCCACTACTAACACAAGGTTTCACAGAATGAAGTCACCCCTCCACAGAAATAGTGAGCAAGGACCGAACCTCCAAAAGCGCGTAAAAACAGGGAGGGAAGCCACTTCTCCTAGCAGCTTGTGGCTAACCGCTCTCATTCCAAAGAAACTGTTCTCACTTCCACTTTGCATTAGTCTGGCTGCAGTTCTCAGACAACGGTTCCTGTTCTGCCTTTTTCTGCTAGATTAATGCCCCCTTTACCCTAAAATATTTTCTTCCCTTTGAAAATGCTTTTATACCGTACTCATCTTCCAGTCAAGTTCTTTAACTCTCTCACTACATCGTGTTTTCCTCAAGCCTTGAGTAATTTCCATAGCTATTTTCTGTACTCTTCAACACCCCTTTTAAAAACCAGTAACACCTGAACCATATGCCAGTCTCACACTCCCCTCAGTGCTGAATACAAAGATAAATGACCATCCTACCTCTTTTCCCATATGTGCACCACTGACCTAGGAGTCTAAATTATCTCCTTTGTCCAGATTAAGACTTAAATTCTTTCTAGATTCTGCACTCCAGCACATGCATACCTATTCACTAAGTGTGGCATGATATTTTCCCCTGAATATATACTTTGTCACAACCTGTTGCATTAGAGTGAGTATTTTTTTTTTTCACCTGTGTCCTGCTCTGCATCATCCATAAATGTTTATCAACAGCAACTTCTGACTACTTCCAAATCACTGATTAAAAATATGCCTAGCATCTATCCCCAAGGTGCTCCACTAGACCAGCTTCTGGGATCTAAAAATAAGCTTTGAAAATTTAACTCCTCCTGAAGTATTATCCTCCCTTCTTTCACAGTAAAAAGCAACCCCAATCACCAGAACTTACCTCAAAGGAATATTCAGCATTTCTTTCATTCTTCTTGTGTGCCAGTCCCTTTAATTCCACTTTTTCAACACTCACTATGAGAAAACAAAGAGATAAGAAGAATGAGGAGGATATTCTTAAAAGCATGCAAAAGTGATGACTCTTCCGTAGTGCCAGGACTTGCTTTGAGAGCATCCCAGGACTTGCAGCAGTGCTTCAGGTGCAGAGCTCGGGGTTGCCTCTCTTGGCAGATAGGAAGGTTGACCGTGGTGCTTCCAGTTCCAGCCTTAGCAAGGCTTTGTTTCAACCAGCACCCCAGACCAATACACTAAATGCAAAGTTCTTTATTTCCTCATGGCCTTATCACACCGCTCATCGGTGCAATAGCAGAATGCTACACAAATATGCGTGGATTTATCTTAACATCACTTAGCAAATACCATCCCTCCAAGAGAAACCGGCACACGGGGAAATGAAGATGGGCAAAAGTCTCCGTGTTTTCAGGGACTGATTTTGCAAGGGGTTTAGTGTGGGTTTATTGCTGTGTTGACATCACGACTCCTCCTCAACTGCAGTTTCATGGAAAATTGCAGCCTCGATTACTGCAATTTGAGTAAGCTGTAAGTAAAACCAGAATTTTACTGTGGAAAGGGCTGAATAAGAGTACAGGTCACTGTGTCCATCTCTACAGATGATATGCAGCCTTTAACAACGTGATCCTACACATCAGATATTTGATATGCAAAATTCTTGGAGACTCTCGTTTCCCAATACCCACAGATCAGAAATTCCACCATGCTAAACTCCATGAAGCTTATTTTACTGACTTTCTATTTCTCCTGCCTTTTGACTGCACATATGGGCATACGCACAGAATTTTTCTCATAAAAAGCCAATTTACATTGGCCTAAAAATTCAAAAGCTGTTATATTAAAACTAAGTCTCTAGAATTTTACCTCCAAGTGACAGGTGCTTGAAGGGATGAGTGCTGTGTATATTATGTTTTCACTTTGCGGTTCTAACACGCAAAATCCAGAGCCCTGCCATTTTGTTACTGGGGAATCACCATTTACAAGATATTTACCTGTTTTCAAGAGTATTTATATGCTACATTACCTGTAAGACTCAAACCTATGTCTGTCACATCTATCTTGCTCCTATTATAACTGCATGACGGAACAGTTGCAGTGCAGAAGTCACAGTGACAACGTTACACCAGGCAGCCTTTTTCGTCAGCCTCCCATCTCGCTGTTCCCCACAGTGGGACTTCAGCCAAAGCCACCCTACTGCCAGTCTGGAGCTTGTTTTTCCTTTACCTTAAAACAATCATGACCTGAAGTCTGTACCGGGGCCGTTTTGCAGTATTTGTTGTGTTCTCTTAATTTAAAAATGTTACAACTTAGGTCTTGGCTGTTTTAGAGATTTCCTCTTTGAGCCTTATTCTTTAGCAGGCGAAATTTTTAGAACTAGCCAGTTTTAAATAGATTTGCAGATGTTCATGCCTGTCTTTAAAACAGAGAATTAACATTCCCTTTACGATCATCTCAACCGTTCCTCCTCCACGTCATTCCCAGTCACAATAACATAAATCCCTGAGCTTATAAATAATGTCAATTACTACTTTCTCCTGCACATTATGCTTTTGTAGACTTGCTTCTCAAAGTTTTCAGTGGATTCTTTTCACCCTTCTGAAATGATTTTACAGTACTACTGTGCTGTTACACTGCATGCTGAGCGCCACAGGAATAAATATTCTGCATGACAGATACTGATGTGCTATCTAGACAGTACGTAGTGACACGAAGATTTAAACACACACAGAGTTCAGAGGTTTTCTTGTAGTTTTAACAAAAATCTACCTCAGTATACTTAAGAGAATTCAGGGCACCCTTAATTGTGACCACAGTTAAAATATACTGAATATTGATTGGAATTATATGTATTTCAGAATTATAATTAGAAAGAGCTTGTAAAGTGGATACTGAGAGGGGGTATCACTATACTGTTGGTGAAACAGCTGAAGGATGAGCAAATAACTTGTAGAAATCCTAGTGTCAACTGCTACACCATCTGTTTTTGGAGTAGGACAAAGAAAGCCAGAAAGACACAGCAAGTGTTACCCAACATTTGTCATTCATAGCAAATCCAGTGTCACTTTACTGAAACTGTCCTATCAATGGCATTTTACAGTACTCAAATACCTTCTTGTCATTATTCTTCTCCAGCAATTCAAGCAAAACTGGATTAGCTATCAATGTAAAATAAAGCCATTTCTATTTTACTACGTGAGTTAATAACAAACTTTAAATCACCTCCTGGATTCTGTTGTGCTGACAGTTACACGACCTTTTCATGCTAAAGTTCTGGTCTGAGCTTGTCCAGTTAACGTAATCCACTGCGGTGAATTTATCCTCTGGAAAATGACTGCAATTAGCAAAGCAAACCATTAAGTAGGTATTTCTGCGCTGATCCTAAACCAAATCTTTTAAGATCAGGTCTGTTCTACACCATGAAATTCAGTTCATTGTGCAGCAGCAATATGCTTCTAGGGACAACTGACTGAATATTTTCTAATATTATACAAAATGCTCCAGTAATTTTCTCCCAACAAGTAAAACCTGAAAAGTATTATCCATCTAAAAACACTCTAGAGTGCCTGTTTAATTTGTCAAATTGTATGTTTTTGTTACACAGCCTCTCACATACTCTTCATATTATTTAACTTGTGTTGATTTTATTAAATTAGCCTTCCTAAACCTACCATGAAGCTTAAATTTATTCAGAGCAATCAGTCAGACCAAACTCAGGAGGAAAAAGGTGCCATCTACCAAGCAGGAGTGAGTGGATGTTAATTTTGCTGTCTAACAAATTATAAAGTAAAAAAAAATTAAACTGTATTTATTCCTAAAAGCATGGGAAATTGCTCAAAGAGCTGACTCTACCCAATATCACTATAAATGATTCTATGGCCAGAAAAACCTTTGTACAGAATTAAGGACACATGATACTGTTGTCTTTTTGGGACGCTGAATTCAGCAAAACTCAAGCTCCTCAACCCAGGGGACTAAAAAAAAAGTTCATGTTTCTAATTCAGGAGATAGCCAGAGCAAAGATATCTGCAGTACGTTAAATCTGAGCTTTAGGTCTGGAACTAATCAATGGGAACTCATCCACAATTAGTCCGGCTACGCTCTCCCCGTTAGCCTGTGTGTTGTACGTGGGAGAGGAACCCACCGGAGCAGCTTGGCAGGGTACCAGTCGTGATACAAGATCTCAGGGACATACCTTCCTGGCTGCTCCTCTCTCCCAGCACTTCCCTGTAAAATGATCCAAGAAAAACGCTTGTGTGTGTCCATGCCTCCCTCGCAGCTAGGCTTTCTAAGCTGCACTGGGGCACAGAAGACTTCGTCATGGAGATTTCTCCATAATTATGTGGGGAATTAAGGCAGGTAAGTGAAACAATTAAAAGAGATCACAAATTACACATAGCAGGGGTAGAGAAACACAGAGGAGGTCTGTAGAACTTCAGTGCTTCACCACCCGGTATTAAACCCTCTGCCTTTCTTGATGCCAGCCATCGACCAGACACTTCCTCAAAGAGCAGGATCTTGGATCAGCACCTCCTAAACATCCGCAGCAATTCAAACGCTCTAGGATTAGCCACTCCTAGCAGGTCAAGGTAAAACATGCAGTGGATGTGAGCACGAGCAGATGACGACATTTTTGGAAGCCACCTTAATATCCCATTGTACACTGTTTTCATAACTGTCTTTTTTATTTTTTTTTTCAACTTCTTGATCAAGCCACTGTTAACCAGTAAAAGCACCAGATAGATCAGTGTCTCAATCCACACTGAGAATGTGTGTGTTCCTTGTGAAAAAGAAAATTCCAGATAATCACAAGTGTCGGTTGAAGGCTAGCCCCTTTTAATAATATCCAACATTCCAGCACTAACGCCAGCACTCCAGAATTAAATCCAACACCCGTTCCACCCTTTCACTGTGCAAATCAGTAAGATTTGTACCGGTATCCTTATCCTTTGATTTCATGAATAGCTTTATACAGTGCCTTTTTCTTAAGCAGTTTTCTTTACCAAAAGACGACATACGTGAGTTCCTAGACATATATTTTTTTGTACAGCACTAGATAAGAACGACAGATAAGACTGTAAATTGGGTTAAAGCAATTGGGTTAAAGTGAATGACATTGAAACCACCAGGAAGAATTTACCACACAGTTCAAAAGAGCAATTTTACTCCGTACCTAGCTAGTTATTTTCCTTTTTATTAAATCACTGCATGCAGGTTCAGTTTGCATGGCTCATAGCATGGAAATACTGTTCTCCAGCCCTCAGGAGGTGAAAGCTGAGCATTATGAGACTGGGCTGAACCTGTGAAGCTCTTGAGACATGGTACTTGACAGAAAAAAAAAAAAAGCAGAACTGCTTTTTCTCTCTTAAAAATAAATTGTAGGTAAAATTATTCAGTTTGTGTTACACAGGAGGCTAAGTACATAATCATCCATGCTTCTGGATTTAAAGACTTACTCCTTTTCATTCATGAAGTTGTGCCTTCATGGAAATAAGCACAAACACAAACACAGCCACTGAGTTTTTGCTGAAAAGATCTACCTAACAAAAAGGAACTCATGAAATACTTTCCACATCCTTGTTTACACAGAAGTGGTAACCAAAAATGCAAAACCAAGACTTTCACATGCCATCTGCTCTTGTTTTCTAAAAGAAATACTTCAAAAGCAGCGTTACTCAATCTCTGCTGTCCATTAGACAGAAACCCACCAGTATTTATATTCCTATACTTACAGGAGAAAGTGAGGGGAAAATGGGAGGTTTATTTGCTGGTTTCAAAGCATATTTATAGCAACAAAGCACACGAAATTACAAGATTTGGTGGTTGTTTTTAAACAGAGAGATCAACTGATCAACTGAATTGAAGCTGAGAAGTTGCTTGTAAGTATCAGCTTAAGAGAGTTCTTTGCCTGTTTTTCAGAAAGCATCCTGCTTTCACATTTCTGATCTTTTTAAAGCTTTTTATCTAGGCTATGATGGAGAACAAAAAAAAAAATTGAGATGCACTCTTACCAGCAAATACGTTAATCCTCTTCTGCCACAAACACACAGACTAATTCCTCTGATAACTAAGTTTATTTTATTTCCCTAGACTCCTGCTTCTTAAAACTTAAATTATTCATTAACTGGAATACTGAAGGCCTGAAGAAAACTTGCAGAATCAAATATTAGGTTTTCAAAGCACATACAGAAACGGTTGGCCAGAATCTGTAAGATGAGCAGATTAGTGAGAATTGAGATCTAAACTCCAGTATTGATCAGCATCTTTCAGGTTGCTGAAAGCTTGGTGTTAGTGACCTCAAATCAGGGCAATCTCATGTTTATTTACTGCAATTCCTTTCACCAGATCAGAGAACTATGCAATTAGCTTGTAACAGTTTTGTGATGAAAGCCAAAAAAAGAGCTGATGCTGTTGATCTGTCCCTGCGACTTCTTCAGAGGAAGGCTTTGCTGGAAGAGTGTCCCCACGTGATAGAAAGCTCAGACTTCCAGACTTGGACCCAAGAGGCTCTAAATCACTAAATACTAAGAGGATGACACTGAAACCATTCAACGTGAACTTTGCTCTATTCAACAGCCAGCAAAAGCACACCTTGGATTCTTTATGACACATTAACTCACACAAACTATTCCTTTAAAGAGATACCCAATCTGCATCAAAACATTCATGAGCCAGAGCTCAAAGAACATAACAAAAGGTGCTCACTGGTACATAATACTCATTTACAGAAGATGTGCTTCTCGGGAGGGAAAGATCAGGAGAAGGCAGGACATACACTTACATTTTATGAATATATTGTATCAAACACAAAGTATCACAGGTAAATTTAACTTAAGTGACAAGTGCATATCACTCAGCTATGAGCTTGTCTATCTATTGCTGTACTGAAGGGAAAAATCCTTCCAATTTGAGAGCATCAAGAACTGTGTTAAGGAAGTACTCTAAAAAGTGAGGGGAAACAGGTAAGGAAATAAGTGTTTCTTTTTGAAAATGATGTTGTTTTACTAATTCTGGAAAAAGTCAGTATAGGAAAGGATGAAGCAATTCTCTCTGCAGTTCGCTACCTTGAGTTGTCACTTAAGACCTTTCATTATTCTATCAGCAGTGAAGAGAAATGACATCTCATTCTCAGAGCTCTCCAGGGTAATTTATTAAGATATTAACCTGTTTCCACATAATACAGTGGTTATGAACTGAGAAAACACTGAACAAGTATAATTGGGACACTTAAGTGATCCTAGAACCTTTATGCAAATATAAAGCTGCTGCTTGCTAAGAAACATTTAAATTGAACCATAAGTTATACCGCATCTACCTTCCCCTTCCAAGAGAGGGCAGAAAAATTGTTGTTGAAATGAAAGCACAGTAAGATCTTTGCTTATTCTTTCTACGTCAGGTACCTTAAATGCTGCACAAAGCCTGACCCATCCAGGCAAAGACAGCGTTCCAGGGAGACGACTACTTTGAAACTTAGCAATGACCACAGCAGTAGGAAAATCATTGACAGTCTTGAGAAGAAGTCGCACATTCACTTGAGATCCCAAATGGAGCAGTCGTTTTCTGATTACCAAATTCGCTAAACCAATTATCCTGCAGGAACTAATTCTGCCTGCCTAACAAATTCAGGAGACAGGACTAATTACCATCACAGCTTTCATTTAGAAAAACAAAGGAGAGAAAAATTAACAGAGGACAAAAAAGGGTCCTCTACATCTCGCTCGTTCCTGCGAGTGAAGCTGACGAGGCAGGGTCTGTCACAGTACACGACCCAAGAACTACTGGTGTCCAGTCACTGAGCACATTGTAGCACTTGCTGCTCCTTGTATTTCCACTTTTCGGCCTTAATTTCTTTTAAGATTAATAGTTTGTGGTTCCTTTAAAGTCAATATTGAGTTGATTTTTTTTCCTCTTCATAAGACAAATGGTTTTGTGGAGAAAAAGGGAGAAAAGAGAACTCAAGAGTAAGGTATGCTGGACTTACTAGAACCCAGTTCAGCCTCATAACAGGGTTTTCTGCTGGTATCTCTGCAGACTAGATGTAGAAGAGCAGACAGCAGCTTTTCCATGGTGTCTGCATAAAAAGGAAGCTACAGCTAGGAAAAAACTCATAACCAAACAGAACAGTTTTACTAGTTTGCAAGGAAGTCTTCTGGCTGGCCGTTACCTCCACACAACCACACAGGAAGGCACTGGAAACTAAAGCCTCATGGACATAATGAAAAATTGCAGCTCGCAGCATCATCAGGAGAAGAAATGCTCTTAGACCTGTCATTTTCTTTGCAAGACTGAAGGGTTCTTCCAATTTAGAGAATATTTACAATCAAGAACAACACATACTTACAACATGAGTTTAAGTGACAAGTTAATCCTACTTTAATTTAAAACCCAGACTGAAGACTATGAACTGCAATATTCCACAGGAAATGATTACACTTTTTTTTTTAAATCAAGGACATCAGCTTACTTTGGCAGCATACAGGAAGGAATAATACACTGGGATCGTATCGCTCGTCCCCAAACTAGTAGTTTTCATGTTCCTGCTATTTCCTCAGTTTGGCTTATTTAACTTGCCAACTGAGTGACCTTCTTATGTTTCTCTAAAAAAGACAGATATTAAAAAAAGTCTGCACATCTTAGCTTTTCACATTTTAATTGAATTCATACATTGTTCTGAGTAATACTGAACGATAGTGTCAGCACTTTAGCCAACCAAAAGCCAATCAACCTAAAGAATGGTTTCGCAACTCCACTGGATCCAAAAGCTGAAATAGAACAAAAAGCTGGCTGCACTGAAGGCAGGAGAAGACTCCCATCTGGACAGGAAGATGTAAAACCCAGAAGAATCAGCCAGCTGCTTTCAAAATCAACCTACAGCTTCAAACACTAATTTGAAGGTTTTTCTTGGTGAATACTGGAGGCCAAGAGCACTAAGTTTTTGCATTACTGCTGCTGAGCCGCCTGCCGTTGCCACTGAACAGACAGCTACCTTACAAGTTGCCTTTTTTTCTTTTCTAATGCCAGAAAAAGCTTTTACAGAATAAATTATCCAGAAAGGGCTGCTGTATTGGACGTATTTGTGTAACAGCTCCACCGCCTTACTAAATCTGAGCACTAACACGTGTCACGAAGCAGGTGCTGTGCCTTGAAACGTATACTTACCAGGGATATACTGTGGAAATACGGATAATAATGCTCTGGGCAGAAAGGGAGCTATGGTACAGAACCAAGAAAGGCTGCAAGGGTTTGACCTTAGTTATGAACAACAGGTAAAATATATTCCTCAATTCAGCTTTGAACAAGTAGCTCTAATCAAGCAAAGACAGACCCTTTATAACATCAGGCAGAATGTATCCAAAAAGGAACCCTTAACTATGGGTTTTTTAATACCATGGAAACACTTTGGCATTTTCAAGCACGGTTTTAGGTAAACACTTGCAACACTGAAGGCTTAAAGGTATCTGACAACAAATTTAGAGACACCACAGTGTTTGTGATGAGGTACGTGCTCATGTTTTGTTGCTTGGGGGCTGGGGAAACTGCTTGTTTTTTTAAAGGACTTCAGAATTTAATTAGTAGAGTACATTTACTGCCTAATTCCCCAAGCTGGCTAATTCTACATGTAACGGCATCTAATTAACTATTTTCATACAACTGAGAAAAGCATGTGTAAGTTACAAATACAGCTGTGTACTTAATTTGCTTAGAAATCCAGCCCAATGACTCATCTTCCTTCTCCGATTTAACAAGAGGAGACTTTTTGGAGGAATGCGCAGCTCATTTTGAAAAGTACTCCTGCAAAACTGACCTGAAGCCCAAACACTCAGTCTGAAGGCAGCTTTACAGTAAACTGCTAACATACATTCTTGTATAGGCAATTAAAATAAGCAGGGTGCCCACATCGAATTACATAGTCCACGCTAGTAAAAAAATATCTCCACAGTCAAGAGATGTTCAGTTTTTAAAATTACTTTTACTTACTGGGTTGCAGTTGTGTATTTAGTCTAGTTTTATCTGATCAAGTGATTATTTTATTTATGGTCCTTAGATCACTTTTAAACAAAATCTTGGCTTTGTTTCCTATTTTTAAGAGAAGGTTAGCTCAGTCTAGAGAAGACTTATGCTTCCCTAGAAAGGATTTTCTCTGGCACAAAATTCACCGAACCCCCGCAAACCCAGATGATTAGTTCTTATCTCAATGCTATATTCACCTACAAAACTAAAAATGTAAAGTCAGTTTTCCACAGAGAACACTCTTGGTAGTGTAGGTCCTTTCCCTAATCACGGTTTTTATACTGAAGCGTACCAAGCCCCAGAAAACCCAGGCTTCACTAAATCCCAAACATCACCAGAGGAAATTCAGCTGAAGCCTTTGAAGTTCGTATGTCTGCATGGACCAGACAGACACCCTGAGCTTAGAAAGAGAACATAAACCTCACCAGCGCACCCTGAGAGGAAACCAGATGGGGAAAACATGACACATTCAGGTAGTCACTGCAGCTGGGAATCTGGGCTGGCATTTGCTTTGAAGTTTTGAGCAGTGTCCTAAATCCAGATGGACAAACCAAGTCTCGCAGCAACACACCAGACCCACCAGCAAAATCATGCAAGATGCCACCTTTGTGTGCAGTATGAACTAACAAACCAGCTTTTTGGGGCCAAGGGAGGGTGAGGAAAATGGAAACAGAGTTAAGGTTGCCTGCTACCCATTAGTTTTCCCTTATCACACAAGATTTTAGTCAAGTCTCCTTGGTCCCACTTGGATAATCATAACCCTCTGTTACTCTTTATGAAAAAGACCAGGTCCCCACTGCATAAAAACAATTACAGCTGTAAACAACCACAACTGCATCCAGTGAGAATTTATCCAGCAAGACTAAGCTTAAAAGTCACCAAGTCAGGATCAGCACGTTACATGTATATATATCCATTATACATACTATATAAACATGTTATATATCTATTTTTCTCCAGCACAGACTGTGGCTGCAGCCTGTAACCATACACCGGCATAGATGGACCCCGCCAGCGCAGTAACGCGGCAGCTGCTCCGCCAGCATGCCTTGGCTCGAAGGGCAATCTGGTGAGAAAACACCACAGCGCTGAGATCAGCTGGCCGGCTGCTCCGGTGCTGGCCAAAGGATTTCTTCAGCTACCTAAAGGAGTTCAGAGTTTCTGACTCCAAAGCAAAAACACAGCAGCAACGTGCATTTCAAACTCCAAGGCACGCGAATACACATGGCTAGTCCTATTTGAAAGGCAGCTATTCCAGAGCAGCGTAGTTTGATGCTCATGTAAATAAGCACGCGCTGTTTGCTGCATTTCTGAGAACAGTATCAGCATCTTGAAACTCATGACTAAGGCTGCAATAACAAGGAAGCATGAGCAGCAAGTAGAAAGTAATTTTATATATATATGCTTCGTTATTTTTTTTCCTGAAGAGTTATAGCATGAAAATCTTGTTAACCATGAAAAAAATATCTGTTAGCATACTATGTAAAAACACCAGACTCAGGGACTAATGTAGAATAGGCAAACCCTTGAGTACAAAGAGTCTTGCCAAATTGCCACAAATGCATTCAAGTGCTTAATTCAGTGAGAAACAAACACCCCTCTGCACAACCACTTCTGTGAGGTTCTCCTTTTGCTGGCAATTACGTCCTTGTACCTTTTCAGGTCTCTGGTCTTAGGCTTTAATATTCTTGTTCCCTTTTATATTTTTGTATAAATAATTGTTTTTCTTTCTGGATCCCAGACAGGATTTGACCAGTAATTCAAAGAGAAAGAAAAAAGTTCTAATTCAGCATTTAAGCTTATTTTGAGGTACTGTACAACCATCAGACAAGTGTTTCTGTAACACATCTATGAAGCAAATACAAAAGGGAAGAGAAGGCCAAAGTAGATTTTATTAGTATTTGCCAAGGCAGTGAGAATGCCCAGGAACTGAAGTAAAAAGAACAGAAACAAAACCCCATCCAGTAAAAACTCCAGTGTCTTGAAGCTGTAGCTCTCCACGCTGGCTACAAGATTCTTCAGTATGCAGCACAGAAGGAAGCAAAACACTGTTGCAGTAGCAAATCCTGGAACTATTTAACAACAGAGACAGGAAGGAACACAAACTTTAAGCTCTCCAAGCCACTAATATCCATTTCATACCTACTGGTTTTGCAGACAAAGTTCCCTGATTGTACTCTTCCACAGGACTGCTTAGAAGCAAACAAAGTCAGAATGCGTTGCAAGGACAGTGGGCAACTGTATCTCTGCTTGAATGACACACATTGAATACTTCACCCAGAAAAGTGGAAACACAATAGAGAGAATATTCTAAGGCACTGTTGTGTTTTATGCCATTTCCTTTCAGCTGTGTATTAATGATGTAATTTTAGCAGGGCTACCCCCTTCAGTTACTGTTAAAAATAGCGTCTGCACCATACGCTGATGAAATGCATCCACTCCAGGCAGTGAAGTAATGCAGCAAGTCCTCTGCTTTTCTTCCAGGGAAAAGAACAAGGCAGAAAAACGATGCATTAACCTTTCAGCCTAGCATTCCCTTCCACCTAAGAAATAAAGTTTACTTTAATCAGTCATTGTTTTGCATAATTACACACTGCGACTTTCCAGCATAAAAGAGCAAGAGAAATTGAAATTGGAAATGAAATCTCACAAATTGCCTCAACAATGCCAACGCTGGCTATTTGTCTCCTCCCCTCCTTGTGTGAGGCTCAGTAACAGATACACCACGTGGCTCAGAGCCACCATTCCTCCTGTTGCAAAAATGCATCTGACTGCACCAGCATCAAATGCTTAAGGAAAGTACAAGTCACCTTGCTACACGCACGTTTGGGACAGCACGATCCCTTCAGGTTCTCCCAATTTCCACTATCTGCAATCCCAAAATGAGATTTTATTCTCCACTTACTTTTTAGCATCAACACACTAACGACTCTACATGCTTTCATTACCCATACAGCTGTCAAATCTCTTAATCCAGGTCTCAGTATCTGGCTCCACTCTGGCATTTTTCAACAGATGTAGTTTATGAGAACTACATTAAGCCTGCGTTAAACAGAAGAATCCAACTTTCCTTAAAAAGTCAAAAGTTAAATAGAATGAATACATAGATTTTTTTTTCACTGCTTTGGTTGTTCTAAGCTTTATTTTATCTTCATTTTGATTCCATTTATAATAAAACCAATATTAATAGTACCATTTTATTGTCTGGTTATTAGCAAAAGGAGCTATAACTCAGTGAAGACACACTTAATTTAAGAAAGGAACATTTAACTATTTAAGCCAAATGAAGGGGAGGAGCTTGCTTCTGTCTACAAAGTGTGTCCAAAGAGCCTTTCTGACCACCAACTAGAAAAATCCCAAACATTTTGACAGCAAGCTGAGTTGTTTCTCAGTGAGCTATACAAATATTAAGACAGCCCTGATTTGAAGCAAGAGCTACCTCACTTTATGGGTATATAGACAAGACTCTGCAGTAGATCACTAGCATGTGACCATGTCTAGAACACAAGAATTAGCAGCTCTTGCACAGTGATCCTCAAAGAACATGAGGCACCAACTCCTTCCGAGCTGGAATCTGCAACCCACAGTCTTCTGACCTGCGAACCAAGACTGGCATCGGCTGGTAGGCAGAGTGCAGGGGAACACTGTTTTAAACACACAACCAGTTTCTTCTCTGCTACTGCACATGTCCTGCAGTTAGACTCAGGAGTTACCATTTCAAAAGGTCTCTCTCACTAGCCTAAGAATTATTCCATTTGTTGTTTCTTCTTTGCAGTCCATCTGTTCCTTATGCCAGATCTGAATGTGAGAAATCATGACGACTTCCACGGAAATAAAGTGTTGTCATTTACTAAATAAGGCCACTTCCAGATTAGAAAGAAGGGAAGCAGAGTAAAGAAATATTTTCTGTAGTAGTAGGGGAAGCAGAGAAAGTTGCTGGCAAAGTAAACAATTTTTTGTGAAATGTTCTCATCCTCCCTTTCTACCCACCTCCTCATTTTCAAACCAATGTGTCATGGCACTGCTCAGCACTACAGATAACGCGTCTCCTCCTGTGACTTACTGCCCTAGTCAAAACCAGAGTTTATTGTTTCCAGTTCCCAGTATCACCAAGTTCTCTAACGTCATCTCAAGTCCTGCAATGGTTATCTTTTCCCTACCACAGTCTGATTCTTTCGGAAACTGCCAGCCTCCCATATCTGCAGAGGAAAGCCCTCATGTGAGAATTCTAATGCTGACATCAAAAGTCAAGCATGAAATCTCAAGATTTACTCTAAGTTCTCATGAATTTTCAAATCTGAACCTAAGGATCTGTGAGGGATGACAACATTTCTAACATCTACATGCAACTACCGGTAAAAACTCCAGCTATCTATTGATAAAATTATTGTACTTCAAGCCTACTACCCTCAGGGAGCCACCTTTATGAGAAAATAACTCAATGTAAATGTGGATAAAAAAATGACCTTTGGAAAATGGGGAATTTAACAATGACCTGATAAGGAAAGGGAAAAAAAAACATTTACCAGGTAACAACCAACCAGCTATAAAAGCTCCTTAAGCATGCCATACCCAAGAAAATTGCTATTTAGTCATTAGTACGCTTGTGACAGTATAAAAAAACAGGCAAGGACATTATGGTTTTCTAGGAATACCTGTGAATCACTCCTGTTTTCTTTTTTAAAATGATATTTTGCTGTCCAACTTACTTTGGGCAAAATGGAAGCCTAGATAGGATAAGCCAGCCATTTATTTTAAACTCTTCTATCCCTCTGCTTAACATGGCAGTGAAGTGGGTAAGTTCGAAACAGGCATTTCCAGATGTTAAAGCATGTTAAGTTATAAAGAGATGCAATGAACAGCTGAGCATTTCTGGACTTTTCACGCATCCCTTAGTCTTCAAGCAGCAGACAAATGTTCAGTCCTGGTGAGCTACTTGCCATCAGGTTGCAGCAGGAATTGCCAGGAAACAAAAACTAGCAGTTAATGTTCACCTTTGTTTTTTCCTGCATGATATGTTTTCTATCCTTCAATAAGTTTTAAATTTTCAAGTTTCCTCTCCTCCCACCTCCTGCCTTAATAAAGGATTTTCAGTATAAATGAAGGTTTAAGCATTAGTTCCACCAAGATGTACACCAGGTAAAGTTTTCACAAACTCATTCTGTTCAGACTCTGCTACATGTTTTCAGAAGATGCTCTGCATTAAGCCATTACCTAAAGATTTGAGAAAAACTGTTTGCTCATTTAATGCAGTTTTAATTAAAGTTGCTTATGTTGTTTCCATTACTGGCAGAAGGTCACGCTATTGCTTCCATAGCTGTTGAGGTGATTGCTATTAATTTCATCTGCATTAACAACCCATGTGCCATAGCAGGCACTTCCAGGACTCAGACACGAACTGGCAATACAAGAGAGTCCTTCTAGGAATGGACATGCCTAGCATTGCCTCCTGTGCTTCTGAAGGGCCATGGAAAAAGGCAAATAGTATTAAATATGAGTTTGTATCTCACACTGCATATTGACAACTACATTGGCATTATCAGAGACCAGGAATCTGCCTGAGGAATGCATTACAGTGAGATAAAGTCCTCAGCACAGCTGAATTTAACAGCATACTATTCTTAGAATTTTAATTTTTCAGAATAGCTTGATGCTAATTCATTATAAACAGAAGTATCATCCAACTCCCACTGAAACCAAACTGAATGGGCTTCAGAGTCTCAGCAGAAAGCTGGTCATTTTCTAATGTTCAATGAGAAAATTACATTGCCCAGGACAAATTCAGAACAAGCCTTTATATAACATAAGATAAATAAAAGCAAGATTAATTAGTAAGGAGCAAAATGAAGCCTTATTTCCCTGGTCCCTTATGGACCTGTGCTGCATGTCTCCTCTCTTGTGCAGAACCTCCAACCCCATATCACCTATGACAGACCTACACCACTACTTTCTGTATCTACCATACATAAGTTAAGTTTTTCCCATTTTTCCATGTATTCCCTAAACATACGCACGTAACTCACCACCTTCCTTCCCCACGCAGACTCACCACTGCCAGACACCTGCCTCTTGCACACCCATTTTCTGCAGGATGCCAGTTCAGTCTTGCATCCCTACAGCGGTGTGCGCAGGACTCTTCTGAACTGCCAACTGGGCAACACTCAGCACACCTTGCCTCTGGTCCAGAAAAAACAAACACAATGAGTGGCAGATAAAACAGGATAAGGGCTGAACTGTTCTCACCTCTCCTCTCAACGGAAGCATGAATGAGTCTCCTCTATTCAGACACTACTGTAAATAAAAACTCCAAATACCTCTGTCGGATTTAAATTAATGTAATCAACAAGCTCAACAGTTAATGAAGTAGGCACTGACAGAGTTGCCTGAGCAGTGAGTCCATCACCTTTCTTGAGGAAAAATAAGCAAGCCCAAACAAGAATAAAGAAAAGAACCACTCAACAGCTTCAAGATAACGCCCTTAGGTATATGCTTAATATAAACCTTATTTTAAGTGAATATGTGAACCAGGCATATTGTATATACACAATTAAAACTGCTTATGGGAAGCATGCATTAGTGTCTTCCATCGTAAGAACTCAAAGT
Organism: Tetrax tetrax; assembly: GCA_009806455.1. Taxonomy (NCBI): domain Eukaryota; kingdom Metazoa; phylum Chordata; class Aves; order Otidiformes; family Otididae; genus Tetrax; species Tetrax tetrax. The sequence continues at coordinate 292,451 of WHYT01016739.1, read as the reverse complement.
CACTGGTAACCACAGGATGATTTTCCACTGAAGCCAGCTCACTGCAGCTCTTGGCCGGGGGCAGAACTTTTAGTCTTCACGTAGAGTGCCTGTGAACCACGAAGGGCTGCCCTTGTGAAGGAATCCAGGCCATGAATTACAAACTTTAGGAAGAAGCACCTTTAAGTATTTGCACAACAGGTTGTGACAATTATTGCATGAGTAGGCAGATGAGAAGCCTACTTTTCATTCAGTTAGAAGAGTCCCCATGCTGCTCTCTCCTCCACTCCCTTTGTATCTTGCCATAGCAACCTCTGATCTCTCCTGACAAGTTGTCTTACGTGGAAAGTGAGGTACCAAGGATGACAAAGAAATACTGACTTCGGCCTCCAGAGAGTACAAAAGTTAACTTATTGACAGTTAACAACATAAATCTGCCAGAGTCCAAGTGCAGCCCGAGGAGCATGGAACACTACTCCCAGCTCCGACGCAGCCCAAGGGTGAGTCACTTCACCTGGCCTCTGGCTTTGGAGACATAAAAGGGGCTTCTGTGCCTGCCTGAATCAGTAAGAGCTTGATAAGGAATGCAGTGGTTTTTATTGCAAAGTTAAACCTCCAACCTTAACTGAACTCCAGCTCCAGAAGACCAAGCTACATGATTTATGCAACATACAGGCTTCAAGAAATTCCTTAATATACAATAATCTTCTAGCACAGGGGAAAACACGCAATGTCAAAACATTTTTTTTTTTTTTTTAAAGTACACTAATCCTTGGATTTGATTGCTAGAATTAACTCTAAATATTTGATACTCATGAAACAACCAGTATATTAGAGGCAGTAAGTTGGGAATGCGGTGCCTTGTGTGTGATCTAGCAACCTACGTTGCTGACGTTTAGACGCAGAGTTCTACTTTGGAGATACAACGGAGACATACAAACAGCTGAAAAATTATATACAGTTGCTAGAGGGAGATTTTTTTCCTGAAGGATTATCATAGCCTAAATATTTCTTTAAGCCCTACCCTAACAGTAGCTGATCCAGTATTGTTGGAGATGATGTATTTACTTAAAAATAGAATAATCCAGCTATACAACTGATGCAGAGCAAGGCACTATAAAGTCTCGACCCTGAATCAAAATGGTTTCAGAGCTTTTTTTCCCCTCTGTGTATTTTCTCCCTGCCTTCAATAGGGTGAATTGCTGGTGTCAAACGTTTCAGGAGGAAAAGGCCGTTGATTGCCTTAACTACAAGAGCTGCTGCTGTCTAGTTTCTTATTGAAAAAGGAGGAGTCAAGGAAGTGGGAGACAAAAAGGTGTAAAACCATACAATTACATTTTGCCAAGGAAAATAAATTGGGGAAGGGAGCAAAAGTAGTGGTTAAAAGTTCTAGATAGCTGACACCACATTTCTGCTGACTATTGCAGTGAAACAATTCGATGCCAAAGCTTGCTGCACATATCAGCTTAACCTACCTGCAACACATATCCTACCTGAGGTCCACAAGATTTCTGCAAATAAGCATGTACCTTACATTCTAATATTAATCCAAAATTAGATCAATACATTACTGAGATGCATTTTCTTTAAAGGTCGTTTTTCCTCCTGTCCTTTTGTCCAGGAAGTCATGTGCTATCTGTGTATTTACTCTAGCCTGGGACGCTGTTGAGGCTCTGCAGGACCCTGTATGTGGGCTAACAGCATACCTTCAATTAGGCAAGAAGTTTTACTGTGCTCAGCAGGAGGACTAAATGGAGTACAGATTGTAGAATAAAGCCTGCCGTACCCATTTTACATCTAAAAGCTTTACTTCTCTCTGTCCACAGAAAGCAGTTTGTGCCTGTCATTGGATGCATGTGTTGCAAGAATTGTGATTCAGCTTCACTATATAAGGATCAGATTTCAACAGTTGCTTCATTTGAAATCAGGCTGGCTTGGAGACAATTTTGAGGTTTTGTGTGGCAACAGCGGAAAGGAAAGATAAATATACAGGAAACACAGGAACAGGGGATTTTTCTTCTCTTCACAGAAAATAAGATTTGTTCAGTCAACGAAACCATCTTCCAGACTGCTTTATGGAGGAAAACAGAGGTAAGTGACACTTGGAAGGCTTCAGAGTAGTAATGAACGTCTTCTAAATACCAACAGAGACCTTCCACTGCAAAAAAATTTAAAACAGGCTGTGACAAATCAAAATTTTACTCAGTATTATGAGAAATTACAATACGAAGACTGCACAGTCTTCATACTGTAATGTTTTGTAACTTACATAGCCTTTATTATAAAGATTCTTTTGTTCTGCACTTCAACATCTGGTGTAATGTACTTTATTCCACTGTGCTTTCGGAAAATATGCTGTGGTTACTGACCATGTTTAATACATTGCTAAAATATGTCACATGCACAGAGTAGTACTTGCCTCAGTGCTATCCACCTAAGGGCCAAATCGTTCTGCTTGGAACTTTACAGTAAGGGTAATTAATAACATCTCTGGCGTACGGGAAATTCCTATTTAAAAAAAATACAAAATGAGCTGAATTTTTCATTCAGCTTTGAAAACCATAACTACTCTCTTTTGGGAATTGCCACACAAGCTCAGAACACTACATCCATAGGCTTGTTACAGATTAGCTCCGGGAATGGCACTTCCCGTAGGTCAGATAGCTCCTTCTGGACTTTGGCATAACTGAATTTCCCTTAGCTACCAGCACAGGATTGCCTGCAAAACAAAAGCTGATAGTGAATATACTTTTTTTAACCAGTGACCTTTAACCACCTGGGTCACTTGCTACTGGGAAAAGGTTCTGAGGTGTCTCCCCAGAAAATGCAGGGTAAAACCCTAAATTTAAGACAACCAGCCTCAGTGCCTTCATCAGAAGCCCTCCAAGTAAGTTTGCTGACTTTGTTGGCGTTGTGCTGGGAAACACAAGCCTGCCTATAGAAGGGACCATCACTGCACAGCTGCAGTGTTGCCAAAGGCAGCAACCACCACTCCCAACAACTTGGGCATTACAACATGGATCCAGTACCCCAGTGCCTGACAGCGTTCCCAGGGTTAGCTAGGGCTCTTGAGATAAAAAGAAAGGTTTGTGGACTTCTCAGAGTGACACTCCTTTTAGAAATTCATTTCCCAAGGCAGCAACATTCTGTGCAGATAGGATGGTGAAATTATTCAGAAGTTATGCATTTGACAAGTCTCTACATGAAGCATGTATGAATGTTTCCAGCTAACCACTTAATGCAAACACAAGTGCATACAGACTGCCACCACAGTTTGTTAAAGAGCATTCAGCCATATACTCCACTCTTGTCTCTCCCCCCCCGTAGAAACTTGAAATACTTTATGCTAAAAGCTGGTTTCAAAGTGTGGATCAGGGAAAATACAGCCTCTGATAGCTTTCAGGTCCAAGCCTCCTACAAAGCCATTCACTGTTCAGCTATATACAGAGTATGTTATGTTACTGACATGTCTACAAATCAGGATTAAAACCATTCACTGGATTAATACAAACTGTCTCTAATCCAGCTAAGCACAATGAATACTCCACCTTTTGTGAACTTTCTCATTTTTCGCCTCTTTCAGCTACAGCCTTTTTAACAGACACACTTCCAGCTCCAGTACTTCGCCAAGAGAGGAATGACAAACTTAAGCAGCTCACTATTTCTGACCACAAGTGAGAAGAAATCCTGTCTTCAAGCTGTCCGAAACAAGACTCACTAGAAAATATCAACACGAGAATTACACAACTGGTCAAGCAACCTGTCCATCGCATACTGTCATGACTGAATTTCACGTGCTCTAGGTTAAAAAGTTAGCGAGTCGTGCTAAATTTAGAGATGTATGTTTGCTATGAGAACTAGAAATCTGTAAGTGAGCAATGGTGGCTCCAGGCTGGCAAATTATCTTCAGCTGAACTCCAACCTGAAGCGGCAGAACTCCCGACCAGACAGATCATCGTGTAGCAAGAACTCAACTCAATCTTTGCTGATGAACCAGAAAGCCTAATATCAGTTAGTAAGGAAACTATATTTGTTCCACAACTCCTTTTATGAACTATCACTAAAGTAATCTATAAATTAAAAAGCAACAGTCTCTGAAAATTAAGCAGGTATTCCATAAGAGAAGAACAGATCAGAGGAAAACCTAATTAATTTTCACAGTGTACCATAACTAATCTTGGAATAGCAATCACGGAGTACAAATGAAAACAGTGTTGAACTCTGTCCTATTTTTAATCAGATGAAAGCCACAAACCTAGCCACGCTTCTGCTTAGTGTTGCATTTTCTTCTACCCTGATAGCTTTTACAGCTGGAGAAATAACTACTTACAGCACTATTCCACTGTAAAAAAATTATTGCTACTTACAGCTACTGGGATTATAGCTGAGAATGTCACAGAAAAAGAGGTCTGGTGAAGGCAAGCTAAGAGCATTGCATTGGGACATTTAACCCTTTCCAATCTGTATCAGTTTGAGTGAAAATGTGCTTTGAAATTCTTCATCACCCTTGATGTGACATTAAACTGTATTTGCAAGGTTATGCGGTAAGACAGTGGCAGAGAAGGAAACAGAACTCTAGAGACAGATTAAAAAAATATGGTCCATGCCAATGTTTTTAATAACATTTGAAGGCAATACACTAGCGCTGCTAATGTGATGGTATATTTCCCCTGCATTAGTTCTGCCATACAGAGTTATTTTCATTAATACCACAAAAAGAGTTCACAAAAGTTGTTCTACACAAACAGCAGCTCACAGTTCAAAGACTTTCCTCACTTAGTAGTGCTTTTTGTGTCACATTTTAACCTCGGCATTTTAATATTTGTAATCACAGCCTGGAGTGTGGAAGTGGAATGCATACTTATTAACTCAAATTTGCTAAGCCCAGTTTTTAGCCAGGTCAGCGTGCAATATATTAGAAAATAAGACATTTTTTAACAGCATTCAGGGTGCACATGTGCGGAGAAAAGTGCAAGCTCCCTCTCCTATCCTCCATTCCTCTTCCCTCAGCTTCTCACTTACACATTCTTGCGAACCAAGAGAAAGGTGAACTGGAAGCCTAACTGCTATTTTAAATGCCTTCTCTTCTCCCCGGTAAAGCAACACTTACCACCATATGCTTCATCCAAGAAATAACCTGCTACTATAAGTCTGAGATATTTGTTCCTTGAGAATATAATATTTCTTGAGAGCTAAGCCAGTATTTTAACTCACGAGGAACTTTTTTTTGCTTATCTCCGTACAGAAGAATAAGCATACTTGTCTCTTGCTGACTATTTTTCACTGATACACTAACACTTCCTACAAAAATCCTTCTTCTATGACTACCTTCGCCCAACCCAACCCAGAAGTAGCAAAATTACAGTCTCCAATCACAACTAAAATAACGCTAATTGCCATCAAGAGATGGGAGTTCATCCCCCACTGGAAGTACGTGTGCGGAAGAGGACACACCTTTGGAGTGTTTCCCCGAAGGCCTCTTGGGTAATGACTCCTCAATGGAATGTGTTGATGTATGTAGTACATTTTCCAAACTGTTACTGACATTGTTGATGGGGGTCTCGGACCTTGGAGTGACCTGGAAAGAAAAAAAAACAACACAAAAATCCAATAAAATAACCTGAGGGAACGCACAAACATCACACCTTCCTCCGGAGCGAACAGAACCACTTTGACGGCAGTTAGGAGATGTTTGCTTCTTTTAAAACCAAGGGGTGTTACTACTGATATTCCACAAGTAACAGTTCAGGGAAGTTGTTTTAGTCAGCAGCTATTCACAAATCTAGATTATCTTGGTTAATCTATAAAGCTACTTACAGTATAATTCTTTTTTAAACCATAGTCTCACAGCAGTCAATTGTAGAGATATTGCAAGACCCTTAACCTCTATACACGGCAGTTCTTAACTTTTCCACAAGAAAACTAGGGGGAAAGGGCTCCTGGAAAATACCATTTTTATATTATGTCACCTATCTACGCAGATGCAGACTCAAGGCATTTCAAAGAATTTCCACGCGGATTACAGGGAATAAATTCTGATTTAGCAAAAACCTAATTCTCTTGTCTTTGCCATTTAAAAGTCTGCTATCATGATGGTATTTCAATGAAAAATAGCACACTAAAAATGCCCAAGCAGAAGGCAGCATCTTCAAAACAGACTTCATGGCCTGATATGTACCTTCTAAACCGCATCTGGCATGAGAAAACATTTTCACTATTCCTTAAAACTACATAAACAAACATAAGCCCTTAGAAAAAGCAGAACTGAACGCTGCCCATTCCAGCTGCTGTCCACAAGAGCATTCACAGTTACGCAGCAACACCACATCATCTATTACTTGTAGTACAACATTCAGCGCCTGCCTCAAGGCAATTACTCCCTTGTTTTCTAGGTAATGAGAAGCAGAAGTGGATGAACAGTTACATTAGCAGCTCTGAACACAAGGGTTTAAGTATCTTAAAGAGGAAAGTGTGCTTTGAAGAGGTAGTTAAGACTAACAAAAGCACTCACGCTAACTAATGCATTACTTAAATTTCAATTGCCGTATTTTGAAGAAACAGGAAATCCTGGTACGGAGAGTTGTAATTACAATTTAACATGATTTTAGTCCACATAACAAAAGAAGCTATGCTTTATTCATGGTAACAAATACCAGTGACTACCGGTTCCTGTAAGGAACAAGGCTCACTCAGCTCCCCATTACCTGAGACAGTGCCGTGAGTTAGGACAATTTACGCTTAAAACAATATTTTGCTCACTCTGCTATTAGCCTTACACACTGACACCAATCAGAATACACAATGCAAGTCAAAAATAGCACATCCCTACCTCTATACAATTACCTATTGTAAGCTCCATTTCAAGACTGACGTTTATAGATTTCGATGCAGTTTAAGGCAGTAGCACAAGTGAAAGACTTGGTATACTTGACATCCATTTAAAAGCTTACACGTGCAGAGAAATCAATCCAGAAATAGAGATGAGTGTCAGAAGAAAGCAGGATTACAAGTACCTGCTTTCCGTTTCAGCACTGTTAGTCGTCTTTTAGATAAAAATAAAGTTTACTTGCATGCGTCTTCAGCACAGCTTTCCACCAGCAACAAAAACTTAACATCAAACTTGTACATTAGAAAGTCCAGCCATTAAACCTTGAGCCTGGGGGGAGGGTGGGGAATAGCTTAAATCTCCTTGCCAAAGTCAGTCTTTACCAAAGCTTAGCTCACACTGTCTCTCTCCTGGAGCTCATTAACCTCTCGCTCCAGCGGATTGCTGCTAAGAGGAAGTTCCAGCAGACTGAGCCATGACTCCACCATCCTCCTGGCAACAGGAGATTCGGAAGAGCAACTGAGTCACAGAGCAAGCTAGAAAATTAGATTCAGGCAACAAACAGGTTCCAAATATTCAGAACAATCAGCAAATATAAACACTTACAGTACTTGAAACTGAGGAAGAGCATAGCCACATGGATTCAGAAAAATCTCTACACAAGCAGCTGGTTACAGTATATTCCCTCCTATCTTGTACTCCCTTCTCCCCACTCTCCTTACAATCAGCATCGCGTGCGGTTTAAAATTTGCATTTTGTTTACACATAACCTCAAATTCTTTCCATGAAAATTTAATTTTTATATACTCTGTAAAGATTAATTTAGCCCATATGTCTTGACTGAGTGAGCTCATATACTATCTGATTCAGTTGCACATCAAAGCATAGCAGTTTCAAATTGGCCTAGAAAAATCACAAAGCTCTGATTAGTTCCAAATGGAACACTTTGTTAGTGAGCTGAACGGTGTTATAACCAGTGACTGACTGCTTAAAGCTTTCATTCCAAATTTTAAATAATTTTTTCCACTGACTTAAACATACCAACACTGCAAAGGTTTGCATTCAGTTAGGAAAAGTAAAATAATGAAAAATGTTTTGCAAATCAGAGTTTTATTTCCAAAATAGTAACAGCCTTTTTTTTTAATTTGAGGCCAAAGAAAACAGAGGAATAATAACCATCAGCTATGAACTGCAGGAGATACTGTCCTGGGAGGGCTGCGAGAAACACTGGAGATGCCCAGTAAGGACTTGTCCAAAATCAGCTGTAGAAACTCAGTGTCAGGTAAATTCTGGGAGGAATCTTCACACATCTGAACACTACTGCAATCCCTAGTTTGGGTTCAGCACAAATAACTATTAAGTTGTCACTAGATTCTGAATAAAGAACAAGGCATTCCAGTGAGATACAGGGTCTGAGAAGTGGTAAAGAAATTGCTTTGGACCTTTTAGGATCTGTAACATCTCTGAAGAAAGCCAAAATGCCATTAAAGAGTAAGCATCTGCTGTTCCAGAACTGTTAAAGGCTTGTTCCCTAAAGCAGTAACAGTCCACAGTAAAGGTGGATAAGCTGGCATCAGCAAAACCAGAAACGTTCAGGCTATATATCAAAAAACCACAGGAGCGACCTTTTATAAACGCAGAAAAATTCATGAATCATTCAAGGTCTAAGAGGGCACAGCATCAGACATTTCAAGAGAAGATTTTGGGTTCACTTAAATTGTTTGGGAATATCAGCAGAAACAGTCCATGAAGACTAATCAAATACAAAAAAGCAACCCCAGAGAGTTAAAGCAATAGAAATATTCACTATACCTAATCTTACCCTGAGCACAGCATTTTGTAGAGGGCCAGGGAGAAGGAAAGTCCTCCATTGCACCTATCCATACCTTCACTAGATCATTCAGAAATTGTTTTAACAGAGTGGCCTGTAAGCTTATTCAACGATGCCAGAAGATGCACCACAAAGAGATTCTTAAACTATTTTTACTCAACTCTAATGTTGCATCTGCTCCCTCCATAGCAAAGCATCTGGCTCACAGATGGACTTCTGATTTTCTAGATTAAAACCTAGTTTGTCTCTTGAATTTCAAGTTAAAGTAGTAGCCATAACTAAAAATAACAAAGAAAATCCATCATTAGCTAATGACTAACTGAGGCTCAGTCTCAATTCTTCTGTGACTTCTCCATCGTAATAAAGACAGCGCAAAACTGGTATCTGCTACTGAAAAGCACATCCTTCCCAACAAGTGCCAGGAACAGAACAGAAGGAACACAGAATGCCTCCACCCTAAGGAGTTAACCAGGGAGAGAAACAATTACTTTGACTCCGGGGTCAAGGACAACTATGTCAAGGTATCAGAAGTCATTGCCAGAATTTTAGCTATTACCACATTTTCCCCCCTTTTCACCTGCCAGCAGATGACTAACATTTTTTTTTCAGCAGAGTGCAGTGATTTTCTTCTCAGCATCAGAGATTTGCTAACAGGCATAGATCTTGTGATAGCAAAAAAAAGTTCTAGAAAGTTGACCCATCAGAAAACATGGGGCAGGAGAGAGAAAAAAAAAAAAAAAAATCAGACAAGATGATCACCAGGAGCAGTTACTTCAACAAATGGTGTTTCTTTTCCAACCAGCGCTACCTGAAGTGGCTCTGCCACTATCCAAGACAGTGGAAATCAATCTGAAAATGGTGAATTTGTGAAGCCAGACTCCGTAACTCTTAGCTTTGCTCCCCAGCAACAATGCCTAGCATTTAATATAGCAAAGTCTTTCATAAAAATAACAGCACTGATAGAAGTCAAACTTACTGTGGTAAGAATTTTACCAAAATAGCAATTATATGTTCCTTTTAAAAATAACTAAACAGAAGACAGAAAATACATGGTTTAATAGCAAAGTATTTGCTGACTTAGTTTGAGGTGGAGCCAACACTAACAAATCAACATAGCTTATTATCTAGAGTGTAACATGACTTATAATTTAATGAAACAGTGATATAGGATCAGAGGGAATAAAACAATGATTTCTGTACTTAGTTAGGTGTGAAGTTTAGGCCACGCATTACACAGGAAAAGTGAACAAAATATAAAAGCAATGAGTTAGTTCAGTGAGATTCTAGGGCTGCAGCTGAAAGCCACAGGAACACGTTCTCCCATTCATCACACAGGAAAACTTGTTTCACATGATGGTCAGTTTTCAAATTGGCCAGGGATAGACTGGGAAAGTCCCACAGATAAATGCTTCTGCCAATACTTGCGTTGGACGTCTCCATTAGAAAAGGTTTTTCATAATCATAAACCAACCTCCATGGCTGAGGCTGATGCAGACAACATGTAGGAGTGCACTCAGGAACTGGAGTACTGAACTCTGGGGGGGAAAAAGCCAGTCAACTCCATTTGCTCCTGCCAGTTTCATATTAGTTAGTATTACCAGCAGCTTATTTTGAGGTTAACACCGAGGTCTTTAACACAGTGCAATCCTGTTTGCAGAAATGCTCCAGCAGAAGCTTGATGGCAAGGATACAACCCTTGCATGTTTAGGCAGAGACGCTATTTCCCAACACAGGAAAGAACTGAGGTTCCCAAATCATTTGGAAGAAAAAAAAAGTATTGCTAACACTTAAGTGTCAGTCTACTGACACACGAGGCTGTTCAGCAGGCTAAGTCTGTGCCAGAAACAAGAGCAACCAAAGCAAGGGCCTGAAACTCTAAATCTACTGAGACTGTAAAACCAAGAAGAGCAAGACTGAGCAAACATCTTCCTCTTAGTAGCCAGAAGCCGTTAGTCTGCCCAGCTGCTTGTGAAACCATAGCCTCAGGCACCAGCTCTGCATTCACCTATATATGCAGATACCTGACTGTTCTAGAGGAACAAAATTTAAAACTGCTCCTTTGGAAGATTCTGACTCTTCCACAGGGATGTTGAAGGAACACTCAAGCCCACACAAATTTTCACATACCTCGTAAAGTCCTCAACACTGCTCAGCACTTAAATTTACACACATACGTGTAAATGCGTTGCTTTGTTGGACTGGGACATGAATGTAACTGAAAGTGTTTGGTTTGTGCTAGAAATTCATGCAGTTCCAACAGGCAGGGTCCACCAAGAAAAAATACAGTAAGCACCAGGTGCAATCAAGTCAGGAGCATCCATGCTTCTCAACAGCTACAAAAGGTCCCACACCTGTTCTCATAGGAAGTTGGCAAAAAGGTACACATCTTCAAACACAAAGGGTGAAGAGGCAGTTCACAGTGAAATGGGATAATAGATCAGGTGCTTTTGTCCTGTGAGACTATTACCGGAATGAAATGAGGCGTGCAGTACTTCCACGCCACACCTGCTGCAAGGCGCTGTTATAAATTCAGTAGAGCATATGGAGCAAAAAAAGTCTGGGTTGTATTTTATAGAACAAATAATTTCCACTAAAAATCATTTGTTTAAAGAGTTATGGATACTTTGTTAACACTAGGAACATAAATCTACCATACAGTAACTAGTTTTCTGCCACCACTGCACAGTCTCCAACAGTTAACCATAGAGCTTGCCAAACCAGCAGAGTATGTGGGATTTCCTGTAAAGAAGATCCACTGAGTTGAAGTTTGAACTCCAGAGTGAAAACTCTATAAAAAGCAACAGAGAAAAAAAACCAAGTCTTACTACAATAAGCTAAAAATCAAAGCCTGTTTCATTTACCTGGTCTTCCATGATTTACTATTGCTTATGGACAGGCTGCAAGTGGTTGAGTTTTGTACTTGTGTTGCCAGCATATGGGTGGGAAATCGCCCCCCACAGGGCCCGTGCATACATTTGGGAGGTGAAAGGACAGCCAACGAAGCAATTCTAAAATCTGCTGAAGTGTAATCCAAGCAATGATACCATAAGCCTTTCCCTGGTAGAATGGATCATTGCCACTCCAGTCTCTTCTGCAACAGTTCACAAATTAACAAAGCTGGCAGAAGTTATCTGACAAGTCACAATTTACTGAGTTGCCTTTCTCCCTCCTTCCCCTCCTCAATACCCACTAAGCAATGGCTTGAGTGCAATAAAACTACTTCTGGTGGAAAAAAAAAAAAGACACTAGAAAAGAATTCATAATAGGGATGAAAAATGTTCACTTTCACCATTTATCATCATGACTTGGCAAGTCTTTAATTAAAATTAAGATCTTACTCTTAAGTAATTGATCTTATTATTTCTGGATCACTTCAGCTATTTACAAAAACCCTGAAACCCTATACTGGCCAGAACACCTGTTAGAGTTTATCCCTTCCAGTGCTTATTACTGGATAATCATACCAATAGGACGAGAGGAAAAAAATGTGTTTTAGCATGGAGCAAAAGCAAAGAATTTGGATGAGAAGTCCAAAGAAGAATCAGAGCTCTCTACCCTGCTAGAAAGAGGCAGTGCTGTATCTAATGTCCAGCTAAAAGATGGCAGGATCTCAGTTTTAGCAATTCAAACATAAAAAAAAGCTAAACCAAATGGTTAAATACTTCCAAACAAGGATGCTGTTCAGTACCTTTGAAGTCAGACACTGGAATGCTTGTTAGGTGTGGTTAACTACTCCTGGCTCTGCTTTTCCAAGCAGGATCTGCATACAGCTTGTACACTGATTCAATTAAAGCAGTTTGAAGCCTGGTACAGTTCAAAATGTCCAACACCTTACAATATGTATTTTTATTCCAGAAGAGGTGAGCCCTACTTCAATGTTGCTTAAATGACAACTAACAGTTACAAGCTAATTAGTAAGGGGAAGGAAAAAAAGTAAATTAAAGTGAAGCAGGACAATCTTAAAAGAAAAACTTCATTCAGCCTGTGCAAAAAAAATGGGAAAGCAGTTCACGGAAAAAAACAACATCATTACTAGCTCAACATAAATTTTTTGGCTGCTGAGTCCTTGATGTTTAGATGTACAGTCCATTTCCCAAGGAAATTCATTTAGGTCCCTGAATTCAACTTCATCACGCAACATACGATTAGGCAAAGCAAATTTGGTGGTAATTAGTACTGTTAACTACATGAGACTGTTGTCTTCAAAGGATTCCTTTAGGTATTTCATTTCTGAAAATATTGCAAGTTTGAGATGGAACCATTTCATCAGAGTCCCAAAAATTTTCAACAAGAGTATCAGTAAGAAATGAGCCCGAACTGGAAGCCTCACATTTCTTAACCAGAACATCAATGGGTGTGTGTAATCTGTGTTGCCTCAAGTACCCAGAATGCTAAAAGGACACGCAAAGATTGGCACGTGTCACCAGCTGGAAGCTACAGACCTGCCCCTACAGCTCCCTTTCATGTGTTTTTGAAAATGAGATCATTCCTGAGATAGCAACTACTGATAGCAGGGAGTAAATACCTCTAATCCTAGCTAGCAACTGCTATTAACCTGGCCATCTACTAAAGCTACAAAATACCTTCAGTGGGTTAGGAGGCTAAAAATTAGGTTTTTCATTATTCAGTCTACCCCTACAAAGCTAGCATAAAAGCCATGCATACAGTTGACACTAATCACTTACTAGCTAGATTGCTTACTCTGTGAGGACTTAAGGATTCAGTTTCCACTCAACAAGTAGCAGCTTTTTCCAACTCATCATTCCACAGATGAAAAAAATCTCTGAATATTTCTGAAGACTGAGTATGTAACTTCAATCACCTGTAGCAAACAGTGCAGAAAGGTGAAGGTATTTGAAACGGACCCCTCAGAACATCAGCTCTACGCAGCTCCCACTGTACAGTCTTTAGCTATTTCTAAGTTTCAGATGAGCCTATGGAATTAGCAGGAGTGAAAAATAGAATCTTATGCTATAAACTTGGAATAGCCATTGGTGCAGTATTTGGAAGCTGACTAGGCAAGAGCCCTTTTTCCCATTCACAAGATATTAGCCTGAAACAGCCACTAACTACAGTGTCACTGATTTCCTTTCAGCTGCAAACAAACTCAGTCAGACCTACTATTTATGACCCTGGTTCTGCAGCCGAAGCCACCACCGGATCACGGCACTAACTGCACTGAAGAGCTCTTGCCACAGCCAGCTAGCAGAGCAGGCGCTAAGTAGCCAAAACATTATCTTCCTTCCCTGTTTTTACAGAATGATCAAGGAGTAGATGAAAACTCCATGAAGAACAAGGGGACAGATTCATTAATAACTTCTCCTCTAGTTCTGGAAGTTATGTCCTCAATGTTACTAACGCATGTAGAAAAAAAGTTGGCCCATGCAGATTCATGTTATTGCATCTACATGAGTTCCAGTATCCAAGTAGGTCCTACCTACAAGACATAAACCTAAGGGTTATGTAAAAACAGCAACACTACAGCCTCAAAGCAACCAAGAATGAATAAAAACACTAAGTTTTCACCTATAGCAGAAAGATCTTGTCAGAAGTCATGCACAACTCTTCTGAATGGGTCGTTCAAGACACTGGGAGACAGTTTTGAGACATTCCTCCCTCCTCTGTGGGTCACAATTCAGCAGTGACAGTTTGCCTGTTAAAGCACCTGGTTGCGTACGTGCGCAGCAGGAGACATTTGGCTACAGGTTTTCATGTGCCCTGATGCTTCCAGCTCCTCCTCCACGAGGAGAGCAGCGGCTTACAGCTCTAAGCACAGAAAAGAGCCTAGCATCTGAAGGCACAAAGTGCTGGCCAGAAAAACCATTCCATCTCCTTTATGGCAAAGGTATAAAAGAGATGAATAGGCATCTTAAGGTACAAAACCAGCCTGAAAACTCAGTTGCATCATTTCTAGTTACAAATAAGCCCATTATGGTTAATCTTAGGAACAAGTTTTTAAAGACTTGATTCTTTAGATACTTGCCTAGGCTTCATTTGAAGACAATTTGCCCTGTTTCAATTTTTTAAAATTATACAGCCACCTTATCTTTCATGCCCACAAGCAAAAAGTTTGAAGAATCCACAATCCAAGTCCTGCAACTGCGTGCACTATTCAAAACCAGAAGAAAATACCGAAGACTACATGGGGCAGAAATTATGATCCCCACAGAAACTAAAGGAATAGTCTGTGGTAGCCAGGGCAGTGTTCTCCCTACTTAGGGCACGGAAATTTATGTTCATTTTCTACTATCAAGTAGAAACCATGAATCTAATAATTAATGACCTACTTAAAGCCAGCCATAGCCACCTTTTCCTGTAAAGTTAAGATTCACATAATCCAAGAATAATCTCAAAAAGCACAAATTGAAGCACAAAGATAGAGGCAGCTGTTTTGAGTCTCCTTGGAGTCAGCAGTTGGAGCAGACAGTTAAAAGACAACAGCAAAAGCAGTGGTTTGCATCACCAGCCAACTCTAAATGTGTTCACCTACGCCAAAGCAACTTGAAGAATCATGTAATGTTTACAGTACCAACTGTTCAGTCTCTTCACTATTATATACAATTTATTTTTGAGAGATTTCACTGCAAGATGTGAAAGATAGGAAGGGGAAAGGACTGCAAGCTTCAATCCTCCAGAAAAAAAGTTGTAGCTGGTATCAAGTTGGGTCATATTTTAATAGACAGTCTAAGCAGAAGCAGCACGTTTCCATTTGCTTCTGTGAGAAGAAAAAAGAGCACTGTTCAACTTTTTTGTTGCATCTCCCTGAATAAACACGTTCAATGTAAATCAGGAATTGTAACAGACCTCTAGTTATTCAGAAAAACAGGTAGTCACACAAATGTTAGTCCCTGTTCCCACACTCAGCACAAGGGAAACGCTGAAGGATAACTAGCCCTGCTCACAAAGAGCTCCCTATTTGCATGCCACCACACATCCACTCCATTCCAGCTTCCAAAAGTTTCTCAGGACCTCAGATGGTGACCACTTCTCCAGCTCATTTTCTAAGGATGAGCTCAAAGAGGTTTGCGCTTGAGAATTTCGGAGCGGCATTCATACAATTCAACACACAGTGCTGGCTTCAAGTACCAGCTTAGCACAGCTCAAGCTGTAGTAAAGCAAGAAGAGTGATGAGAAAACGCTGGCTCTGGGGAAGAAATTCTCCTCCAATTCTGAAGAGGACGAAGGGTGCAGGACTCTTGGCAGGCGGCAGCCCAGTGCAGCTCACTTTCTCTTGACATCTTGCATTGTTTTTTTTTCTAGGTGATGTTACAACACAAGTATTGTCACAACATAACTTGTAGCATCACAAGATCTAAGTCCACAGTGTTGGAATTTATTTGTGCATATTTTAACAGGGCTGAATGGAGGAAGATATTGGGTTTTTTCCACTTGCTTCGTCCAACTCCTCTTTTAAGCCAATAGCTTACTCTAAAAGTAGCAAAATTACCAGCTATCAACGTCAAAAAAATTCAACAACCTTAAAGGAAATCTGCATCTGTTCAAACAAAATGCATATTCAAGAGAGTGTGAAAGCAAAGTCACCTTTTTTGTTCCCTCTCAACTATTTAGTACTTAGCGACCAGTATGCTGCAATGCCAATTTCTTTAAAAAAAACCATATTTTTAGAGACAACCTTTCAATGAGTTCAGGAGAAAAAAACACAATAATCATATGACTGTCCTGTATCCCTTACTGCTGGCACAAAAAATGGTAGGATGGATTCTCCGTCCATCTTAGATTGACATAAATAGTGCTGGAGTTTTTCAGCTACATCAATCGTACACTATTTGTGCAGCTTTGAAAGCTTACTCTAAGAAATGTTCCTGCCTGTGTAATTTTGTCTTTTTTTTGCTCATCTCATTTTTGCTCAGAAACTGAGCCCTAGAGTCCATGCATCTTTTGAATAAGGGAAGCTGCAAGTAGTTAAGTATCTTAAAGGAAGCTTTCTCTGGTTTTAATTATATCCTTCTCGTTCTGTGTGAAATATTCTTCCCATCTATATTTTATTCACGTAGAGGTTTAAACTGAATAAAGAGGCATTCCCATACCCTGTTCTTTCCCCTTA
Organism: Tetrax tetrax; assembly: GCA_009806455.1. Classification (NCBI taxonomy): domain Eukaryota; kingdom Metazoa; phylum Chordata; class Aves; order Otidiformes; family Otididae; genus Tetrax; species Tetrax tetrax. The sequence continues at coordinate 275,750 of WHYT01016739.1, read as the reverse complement.
AGACAAAATGTCAGGAACAAGCATTGTTTAAAGACACAGGAAGGGAAGATTAAAAGAAATATGAAGTTTAGTAATACTCATCTAAATTTTACAATTAAAGCAGCAGTATTCAAAGAAACATGAAACTGGAAGGAAATTTGTATTCAGAAGGCCAAGCACTGTCTTGGTCTGAAATTCAATGCTCGACTTAATGGATCTGCAGCGAGCCCTCAGAAACAGCTTTATTTAGGACACTACTCCAATACAGAGATTGTTGTAGCCTTTAGGTATACACTATCTTTCTCAAGAGAAGGGTAACAGTTATTTGCTGAGTGACTCCCTGCATCCTCAAAAGCTACAGCCTGATCTCCTGCACCCACTTCGCTGGTACTTAGTTTGAACTTTCAGGCAGGTTACATTCAGTCAAGACCACAGTTTGACTCCCTAATTTGTAGCAGGCCAAGAGCACTTAAGCAGTCAGTAACGTATCTAATTACTAACAGCACCTCTTAAAATGTTACTGTCTAGCTTAATTGCTGGCAACTGAATGAATGAACAGCAAGTCAATGATGGTGAACCACTGACACCAGGATCAATACCCGAGAGATTCAGGGTGACAGGCAACCACAACATTTCTTTGAGTTTAATATGAGAAACTCAAAATGTTTGCCATCATGTTTGTCTAAACAAAACCCAGACTCACCAAGACGCCTTTGCCACTGGACAGCTACTCCCAAAGCTGATCCTCCTTTCCAATGTTTTCCAGGGAAACTTTTAAACAGATGCTTGTTTGCAAATCTAGAGATATTACATGTTTGTTTCCCTGCTAAATCGCTGGTCTCCCATGCAAGTGGCAGGACTGTCCCCTCAGCAGATATCTTGCCAGATGCAATCAGTTAAGGTTTATAGTGCTGCCTGTTGATCAGCTGTGAACCCTTCCTCATTTAAATGACACGAGCCCCTAAAAACTCCATGCATCCCCTCTTTCTGCGCTCAGCTGACCATTCCCATCATCAACCAAGAAAGTGATCTCTGTCAGTCATCACCAGAACACCCCTACAGAATGAGAGGTTCAAAAACATTGCTGGAGACACAGCCCCGTGCCCTGTAGCAGTGCCATTACGGTGTGTGAATGCAGGATACCCACCTTGTGGCAGCCAGGATAGGTTGCCATGGTGTTGAGGGTAGAGGTGCTGGGATTCTTGCTGGTGCTGGCCATGATGTTCTGGATCTGGGTGAGCTCTTGCCTCAGCACCTGTTTCTGGTGGAAGCTGAAAGCTGGGTGGTTGGATGCCATCGTGAAGAGCAACAGGAACTCATCCCCTGTACGGCCCTCATTGAGTTGTAGCCCATAGTTGTTGATGACCGAATCGATGTGGGTGAGGGTACGGAAGAGGACCCCAGCCGCCTCTCGGTGGGCAGACCCGAGCAGGGCGAGAGAGACCAAAAGTTTGCTGCGTACCACCTCGTCCGTCAGGTTGGTGAGGCTCCCCAGGTCGGCGGGGTTGTTGGCCTTGATTTCGGAGTCGCGCAGGGAGTGGTAGTCCTTACGGGCCAGGTCCTCCAGGCAGGCGCCCAGGAAGCGCAGCTCCAGCGGGATGCAGAGATCCAGGAGGCCGCAGAGGAACTCCACGCGTTGAGGGGAGGGCAGCTCGGAGAACCAGCGGTACACGCCGTCCCGCTGCAGCCGCGGGCACCGCTTCTCCACCATGGTGCTTCGCCTACCCCCGGCCCGGAGGGAGCACACCCTGCTCGGGGCAGCGGCGAGGGCGGGCGGCAGCGCCCCGAGGGGGGCCCGCAAGGCCGGTACCCCGACACCCCCCAAACGGCCCCCTCCGCGCTCCCGCCCTCCCGGCAAACCCGCCCCCCGGGGGGCGAGGGGGCCCGGCGGCGAGGAGCGCGGGGGGCAGCCGCCGGCGGCGGGCAGGGCCGGGCCGGGCCCCCCCGAGGGCGGCCGGCGGGGGGAGCAGGCCCGAGCGCTGAGGCGCGGCCTGGCCTCGGGGTCTCCGCCCGGCAGGGCCCGCCGGGCCCCGAGCAGGCCTCTGCGCTCCCGCGTCCTCCCTCACGGGGCGGCTCCTTCTCTCAGCCGGCCGCCGGCTGCCTCCATCCTCCACGCAAGCCCGTCCCGCCGCGCTGGGCCCCGCCGCCGCCGCCGGAGCCGCCCCGCCGCCGTCACAACGGCGGGAAATAATCCCTCGCTAGAAAGGCAGTGAGCAGGCGGAAGGGGACGGGGCCCGCGCTCGCCTACCGCCGGTGCGCGGCGGAGGGATCCCGCGGTGAGAAGTCCCAGCCGGGAGCGTGAGCAGAGGGAAGAGAGAGAGAGAGAGGAAGGAGCGACGGAGCGCCTTCACTCCCGGCCTGACCCCGCAGCGGGCCCCGCCCACCGCTCACCCCATTGGCCGAGCCGTCTACTCGCAGCCGGTGATTGGCTCTCAGCACGCTTCCCTCCCACCACCCCCCTTCGTCGCGTAAAGGAGCGGGGTCCGGGGGGGGCTTGTCAATCGCCGGCTTTTAGCCCCCCTTTAGTCCCGCCCCTGGCGCTGATTGGTCAAAAGGGTCCTTAAATAGGCGAGGGGCGGGAACAGCCGCCTTTTGTCTGCCGCCGTCTGTCAGCGGCGGGCTGGGGGCTGCCCCGGGCGGGGGTCGCTGTGGGGTGGCCGTGGTGCTGCCGTGGCCCGTGGGAGCCAGGCCTGAGGCAATAATCCCCCTCAGGGCAGAGCTGTGTTTTGCCCTGATCCAGGCTGACCACGCAGAGGAGCTGTGGTGACTTAATTTGGGCCTGGGGGCTCCTGTCCTCCCCTCCGGGCAAGGGTTGTTCCTGTGGGCGCCTCAGGGCATTATCCTGACTGACTTTGTCATATTTGGCCACCTTCATTCTCTTATTTGATGCTAGGCACATCTGCAGTCTGTCCACTGACTCAGAGCGCTACCCACGCTCTTTGCTGCTTCCAGTGTGGAACGCGCCTTTTCCCTGCCTTTTCTGTCAAAAGCACCCTCGTTTCGGCAACACGGAGTCTTACGGAGAAGAGGGAATGGCTAAGATGCCCTTTGTCCTTAGCTGTTTTTTTAGGATGGCAAAGAGCATCAAAGAGGGAGCGGAGGGGTGCAGGAACCGCTGCGGGGTGCGCAATGCCAAAATCCCCGTAAAGCTTTTGGCACCAGCGTTTGCCTGAGCTGTCTCACCAAACCAAGCCATGCTCTGCAGGCCAGGCCAATTTGGCGGTTGACTCCAGATTGTCTCTAAATACAGTGTGGAAACAAAAGAGACACTAAAGGCCTCTTAAAATGGTAATCCCCCCCCCCCCCATTCTGAACTGGAATTCTGGCTGACAGCAACGCAGCAATGCGCATTTTGAAGCAGCGTTATCGTCTTTGGATTTGCCTACAAGATTGCAAGGGCGGCATCCAGCAACCAAGAGGCGGACACATAATTTCTTTTTTTCACAATGTTTTTCCATGGGACTCGACTGTGTGTCTGTTGTAGCCTGGTAGCCAGACTGTGCCTCAGCTAGATAAACGATACGGGTGGAGATCTTTAAGTGGAGCAGGCCAGGAATAACATTTTTAAAATGCAGCCCTAGGCAGGCAAAGGATGATTCCAGACTTGATTTTTATATGATTGTAATCTTCTTGGAAGATGGACCGGGTGTTTTATTTTAGCAAGTGCAATATTTTTGCAAGGCAGATAAACAAAAGAGCTAACGTCGATGTTTTTGTAGGCACAATTGCATTTTGTCTTGAGTTGATCCTTACGGGATGCACACGATGCCCGAATGCGGGCTGCTTTTGGTCACATGAGTTGTGAGAACACTTGTGTTGGTGTCGTACAAGAGAAAAAATAGGCTTATTCCTTTGGGTGATAGTTTATTGGAAATCTCATCATACACCTTGCTAGGATGAACTGCTGCACCGCAAAAATTCCAAGCGCTGGCAGTTTATCCTTTTTTTATTTCCCTGTGGAGTATCGTAGACTATCAACTGCACTTACTGAAGTCCTACTGAAACGCAAGGGGAAGCAGTCAAAGGACGCTTACTGGGGTTGCATAATGTCACGTATTGTACAGCCACACAACTCTCCTTCTGTATCCCAGGCTCCTGCTGTGAGAGGGTCCTTGAAAATCCCACAGCGTCTCCGTGTCCTTTCCTTGTAGCGATCCCTCATTGAGTGCAAACCATATGCGCTTCCTTTTCCTGCCGTGCCCAGTATTGTCCATCGGAGGAACGGACACGCAGAAAACAGAGGAAGGGCTCTCAGTCCCTTAGGAAAGGTTTGCATTGAACTGCAGCACGGGCCAGGCCGTAGGCATAAGGACGCCGAGTTTTTTGGTGGCCTTTCTGCTTAGATTGGTGTCTTTATCCCAGCGTTAATCCATCCTGAAAGCACTATGCTGTGCTCAGAGTCAGGTATCTGATGACTGCCTGGTCTGTAGCAAGCTGAAGGTTTAAACTTGTTCTGCTTGGGAATCAGCTTTAAGCCTGAGCCCAAAATGAAAGTTTGAATGAAAATTTTGCTGCTAAAGAGTGAGTCTGTGGTTTACAGCCAGAGCAGAAATTGATTGCCTTCAATGCCAGACAGTAAGACAAACTCTAATCTGAAGTGTAGAATATGTGCTTGGAGCCTTTTCTCTGGTTAGAAGTGGCTCTGGGTGAAGCCCGAGGAAACTGAAAGGAGCGTGACATGTAATTCTGTCACAAGCCACCAAGAATTCCTGGCTAGCCAGCGGCCAAAGCGAGGAACCGCCCCCAGCAAGATAAATCAACTTTGTAGGAGCTCGTGTTACCATTTGCTCCAGACAGTGGGTTGTGAGCGAAGGTCGTTCCGGGGTGCCCGTACAGCCGTGCTCCCCGTAAGAGCACAGCCCTCCCGACACCAAAACTGGCTCCTTGCTTCATCCCCAGATCGTCCCATTTCCTGCATCTTCTCGCTTCCTGTAAATTCTCCTTGTGCATGTTTGAGATGAACAGCTGGAGAAGATTTCTTGTCAGAGCAATCAGTAAACAATAACTGAGAGTGCAGCTATTTTCCTCTTTCCATATTTTCAGCAGACGCAGAAGCTCTCTCGGTCAGATGAGGGGAGGGGGTCCATTTCTTCAACACTGGACACATCTACCATGGTTCTCACCTGCTCTCTTGAGGGTCTGAATTCTTGTACTTGGATTTCCTCAATTCTGTTTAACCAACGAGCCTGACTGAAGTGTTTCTTTTTTTCAGAGCAAACGTAGCCAAATCCACCAAAATAATGTCTTCTTTATGCGAGTTTGACTCAATGCAACAAGCAACGTCCAAAAGCATATAAAAATTAACTGAAATAATTTAGTGTGAGGTGAGTTACTGAGTGCTGTGTGAAAGGAGCTATTTCACTTTTTTTATATCTAGCTCGTGTCCAGTGCTCCCAGCCCACGGGACCTTTTCAGAGCTTTTGTCTATCACCTTTAAAAAGTTCTCTACGTCCTTTAGGAGGCTGGTCAACGCTTGTCATTAAATGGGCGGAAGTTTTTGCATGTTTGGCATTTTTAGACCTCCTAAATGTGGCTTAAATTTTAGCACTTCTGCCACAAATTGAACCTGGAAATACAGAAAACCTGACAGATCAATTCTTTGGTGTTTTGAGTGAGACCTCTGTGGACTTTCACCCTGGAGCTGCTGCCTCCTTTCGTGGTTCTCGGCGCTACCTCCTTCCATTTCCTCTGCTCGTTCCCACCTCTCACAAAGTTTCCGCTGCTGATCATCCCCTGCCTCTCCACACATGCCCTTCCTGGCTGTCCTCTTCCAAAGCCTTGCTCCCCACTGCCAAATAAAACCGCCCATTCTGACCTGCCCCACCTCCACCTCTCCCATTCCACTTCCCCACTGGGCCTCAGTGAAATCTTTTGATCCTGCAGCTCCACCCTAACCCCCCCTCCATCTCATTTTCTGCTGGGATGCAGTGAGTGACAGGAGCAAGAGCGTTGCGTGCCGTCGGCGCCGTTATACGGAAGGGAAAGAGAAATATTGCCGTTGCATGTTCACTCAACTACTTCTGTGCACACGGGTTATTTCCTGTAAGGTTTTTCGCAGATGCTGGAATTGGAGCTCTTGGTTTTGAAAAAATAAACAAACCCCAGCTTTGAAGCACATAGAAAAATATCACGTGGGCTTTGGGAAAAGGGAGAAAAAAACCAACAAAAACAACCCAAAACGAAGCCAGATGTTGGGCCTGCAGCGTCCCTTGCAGTATGGCTGTCAAATAAAAAGCGGAGTGTGTTTGGTTTGGACGGGGGGTGGAAGGTGTCCGTGCTGTGACAGCAGCACAGGCTGGATGGAGGAAAGGCTGGCAGCGACGCGCGGGGACCTGTGCGTGTGTGCACGCGTGTGCGTGCGAGTGTCACTGCCCTCTGCCGATAGACTCTGACAGGCACAGACCTGCCTTCGGGGATTTGGCAGGGATAGACTCGCCTCTCCCTGAGTAAAGGTCCCCCCTCTATCACTGCCATCTCATCTGTCACCTTGCAAAAATTTCAAGTAGGAGTGAGCCCTGACCTTCCCTCGCCCTGCGTCCCCGGAGCCCTGGCGCGTCCCTGCTTGGCCCCGGGAGCCAGGCAGCCCTTCTGCCTTTGCGCAGTTCCCCGTGGGGCTTGCCTCAGCCTGTAAATCCACAGTCCCTTGCAGCCAAAGACGCTTCCCCCGGCTCTCTTCCCTTACAACTTGCATCCATCTCGGAAACCGCTGCGAGAGAAACACCCTTGGTTTTCCCTGCCCATTCCCTGCTTTGGCCTGACCTTCCCTCTCCCGCTCTGCGAGGCTGGAAGGACAGGAATGTCTCAGCCTTTGGTGGAGCTACCGCCTCCCTGTCCCCATCGTCCCAGTCACAGGGCCACTATTTCCTTCTGATTCCTGCTCGGAATTCTTCCTTACTTTAATCTCACCCCAGGAAAGTCATATTTTGGGTGACTCTTTCCAAAACAACAATGTGTTGCAATCATTTTCAGTTTCCTTTGACTTGAGCTAGCACGGCTGCTTGACCTGTCAGGGTCCAGGCTGCCGGAGCCAACGTTCACCCCACGGGCAGGGTGCCGCTCCGGGAGGGATGTGCAGCAACGCGGGACGGAGTCGGCCTCTCCTATCCACAGGCTGATTCCAACCCTCATCCGTTACATGATGTTAATTTACTCTTGGCTGCGGCCAAATCACTTTACAGCTGGAAAGGAAAGTCTGGAAGTATTTACTCGACCGTTCCAGTGACATTCCTTGGGGTGTTTTCACATCATATCCCTCCTCTCTCCGCCTTTGGTCCGTATTCCCCTGACCAGCTCGATCTGTTTAAAATGCTCCAGGAGAAAGCACGAGGAAGAAAAGGAACGTGCACAAGTATTTACCGAATATGAATGCAAAGTTCAGTGTTTCTTTGCAACATTTGAAATTCATGCTGCGCTTGTTGGTTATAGGAATAAAAGCTCAGACAAAAGAATGTCACCTGCCCTGCCTGCCAGCCCCACACTTCAAACACTTCTGTGCAAGCATCACGTATTTACACGTTGCGCTGCGCGCAGGAATTGCACGCTGGGGATGATTTCCTGAAGAAGCCCACAAATAACTTCTGAATGACGACCCAAGTGAGAAAATTGGGATTGGTTCATGGGCGATTCCTGAATAGAAAAAGAGATGAAATTAGCTGAATGAACTGTTCATTATGCATTATTCAGCCAGCTGTACTAATTAGTGCCTTAAGGACTGTTCCTGTTCCCGCTGCAGCCAACGCCAAAACTGCTTTTGATTTCAGTGGGAGCAGGACAGAGCCCTCGGAGAATGGGCCTGGTGCCTGCTTCCTCTGCAATGCCTTTTTTTTTTCTTTCTTCTACTATTGCTTATTGATTCCAACTTTTTGTGTCTTCTATTAAAAGGGCTGCTTCTAAAATGTCCTGTCTGATGATCAGTCAATCACAAGAAAAGAAACATACCATCAGTTCCAGAGTGTGTGTCTTACGTGTTCTCTGAAGGAGAAGGTTTTTCTTTTGCTTTGTTTTTATCCAGACTAGGTGATACCAAGGAGCACAGAAGCTTGAAAGCCCTGTGGAAAACATGAATCGATCCAGAAATGTCATTAGGGCAGAAGATGCAGGAATTAAATGTTTGCACTCTGAGCCCAGAAATTGCAGCTGGGCATTTAATTTTTTTTTTGTTTTCTGTGTAAGGATAATGCTTAAGATGTTTCTTTCCCTCCAAAAAGTTCCTACAGCACAGTTTTGCTCTGAATTTGGCAATGTTAGAAAAAGACGTTGGTTCAAGCTGATGCATGTGCCTTTGTTGGAGCTGCCTCATGTGAGACTCGCCTCAAAAGCAGGCTGCTTTGTCCTGCTTTCAGATTTATAACAGATGATACTGTCTGCATCAGTCCCTCCATCATACCACTTGTGTCAGTGACAAGAATAACATGCTTTGTGTCTTGCTTTTCTTACCACGGGCAAGCCAACACCTTCAGGAGAAGCAAAACCCTGTTCTGGTGGTGCTCATGGCAGCCTGCAGCGTCATTCTGCTTCCTATTTTATTCTGGGTTCCAAAGCCAATTGATTTGGAGAGGCACAACTTGCAGACCATCCGTATAATCTTTCCTGCTGGTGATGAGGCCAGGGAGAACCCGGATGGACGTTCAGATCTTGAACTTGAAGGAATCACATTTAAATGAGTTACCCCAGTCTTGCTGCTAAGCCTTTCTGTCCACAGCAGAGGTGTCTTCACTGGGGACTCTGTAGAGAGCTGCTGGCCAGGCAGCAGTTTCCCATTTGCACACAGACGCACGCAAGTTTTGCCTGGATTTTGCCCAAGTCTATCCATGTCATAACAGACATATTTTTTTCCCTCCCTGTTCTTTTTATCCCTCAGTGAGCAGCAGCAATGCAGCTCCATGGTGGTGCTGGTGGGTTTCTGCCCCAATCTGACCCAACTGAGGTGGAGCTGCTGGTGGGTTTCCTTCCCAGCAATTCAGGCAGATTCAGAGAGCAGAGGATGTCCCACCAGCTCAGCCTGGAGGAATCTCCACAGCCGCAGTCTTTGGGCTTCTCTCCACAGACTGCCTAAAATGGATATAAAGGAGCCTTAGAGTGGAATTTATTTTCTTCCTATGACCATCCTTAAAATAACAAACACCAGAAAACTGTTGACATGCGGTACATCTGTTTGAATAACATGGACCTTCTGTCTGTAATAGAGGAAACTCCAAATAACACTTTGATTTGTGTTTCCTTTCTTCTCCTTCCTCATCTCCTCCTCCTCACTACTGTATACAGATCTGTTCGGCAAGCTCAAACCCACCCCTCCTGTCTCCCCTGACAAGCTTGTTTTTTACGCCATGTGATAGCTATTTAATTTCCTCTTTGGTTCTAACGCAGCTAATATTTATTTCTCCTTATGGGATTGCGTCTTTGTTTATGCGCTGATGTCAGGGGGGAAGGACGGCACTTCTTCAGACCCAGCCGACCAAATTCCTGCCCTCTGACTGCACCTCATGGAATAGCAGTCCCGCAGCAGCCAGCCAGCCCGGTTCAGAAAGGCAGTTAGGATTAAAATATGGTTTTAAAGTTAGCACACACAGAAGTCCCTTTCTAAATAGGGACGCTCTCTAAAGCGGAACCAGTGGAGTCACTGGTACGGCAGGCGAGGTTCAATATGCACAGGGCTGTTAAAATCTGGCCTGGTCTTAGCTGTTAATTGCTTCCCCAGAAACAGCAAGGCTGTGAGAACAATGGCTAATGGCCATTTCTCCTTCTTTTTTTTTAAAAACGACCGTTTGAACACAGAGTTTAACGCATGTAAAACGGAGATTGCAAGGCACTGTTTCCAACAATTCGACTGAAATCGATCGGACCCTTGAAAAAGGCAGGATCTTACCCGGCGGCGTGTTTGGTCGGCTTTCCTTTGTTCAGAGCTACGCTCTAAACTGAGTTAGGAACCATCTTTTCCTCATTAAATTTGTTTCCTTTCAGCGCAGATCCTTTCACTTCCTTACCACATGCGATTTTTTAAAGCCCTCATAGCTAATATCACAACTACAGATCGGGGGTTTATTTATAGCCCTAAACTCCGCAGAGAGCTGTGTGTCTTGTTGCTGTGGAAACTGGGATTCTAAAAGTAAAACGACTTTAAAGGGATTTTAGAAGAGTCCTGCTGAATTTGAGTACTAGCTTTCACTTCCAGAGATCTGTGTTCAGCTGTGCCTTAAAGTTACCGGTAAAATACATCCGACGGTCTCAGCTAGCCCTCAGGGATATGAGTTCTCTGGGCTCTTTTATGATCTGACACTTTCCAGCCTGGTTTTTGCTTTCTGTTGCGAGACAAAAGATGCGCAGGTGGCTATGGGGGTGTTAAACTCTTGGTGTCAGCAATGGCACATTTGCCAGGCTTGGGGCAGTTTGCTTTTTTCTTTTGTTTTCGTTGTTTTTTTGGAACCTTTATTCCAAGGGAAGTACCACTTTACAGGCTGCTGAGTTTGCAAACCTCAGTAAACTCAGAGCTTTGAGACTGGTGTGGATCGGTCTTTCCTGGAAATTAGATTTTACTGCATTAAACAGTTACTTAAATGATTTTATTTATCTCTGGGTATAGTGTGTAAAGGACGAGAGCGTGATGGATGGGCTGGGTCCTTCTTGCACTCTGCATCCTCTGTTGGCAGGTAAGCGATGGGCGCTTGGCAGAAATGTCCCGTTCTGCGTGGGGCAGGGATCAAACTGAACCACCTGAGGAAAAGCCAGCCCTTCCCCACGGTCCATCTAGGGATCCTCAGACTGAAGCCAAGCTCCTGCGTGAGATGCCAAAAGCCGGCAGCGTGACGCCCGCTCCGCCTGCTCGCAGGCTGCGCGAGGCTGCCGGATCATCGCCGGAACGCTGTGCTTGCCACCACCCAGGCTTTTTCCATGCCTCTAAATGTCAGGTGTCCCACACCCCCCCGGGGATGGATCTTTCAAGGGCTGCGTGCAGGGCTTCTCTGGCTATGGGTGACACTTTCTAGCAAGAGCTAAGCTTTAAAAAAAGAACAAAACCCTTGTCATTCAAGCAGTAATTCTGTTTAGGAACTAGCTCCAGAACCGAGTCTAACAAGGGCAGAGATTTGAGATGCTTGCAGGCTGCCGAGCTTGGACAAACAACCTGGAAAATGCCACCCTATCGATGTGGCTGAGGGAGAGGAGGGGGAAAGCGAAGGACAGGCCATGTAACATGACCAGCCCACTAGCATGTGTCTTAAATTCACAAACAAGGCACAAATGTCAGAGCTGATTAGCTACTGCCTTGCATTTCCATAAGTAAAGCGGCAATCCCCGCGCGCGCCGGCTTCCAGGGCTCAGGGGGGCGATCGCCAGGCAGCCTCCCCTTCCCCAGAGCAGCCCTGACATTTGTTCAGCACATTCTCCGGCTCCGTGCTGGCACGGGGCGTATCGCGCCTGGCGAGGAGTTATTACCGTGGTATTAGATTAAAAATAGAAAGGCAGGAGCCAAGGCTCACAGGCGCAGGGAATGGTAATTCAGTGACTTACCTTTTCCATTAGAGGGTGCCAGGAACCTACTGTTGCTGCAGACCCCAGAAATCATGGAAAACGTGACTTTGTCCTGTACATTTTGAGACCAGGCAAATCCGTGCCCATTTTGGGCAGCCAGTCCTCATGTTGCCCAGCCAGGCCAAGGAAAGTAACTTGACTGCTGTGCTGAAATGTGGATGGGGAAGAGTGATGTGGCAGCTGTAAATCACAAACACATTGGCAGGTGACGGCCCGCAGCAAAGTCAACGAGACGAAGCCCTCCTCGCGCTTCTCTGTGTGAACGGGAGGACCAGCTGGGGATGGGAGAGGTCTTTACTGGGCTTTACGTGATGCTGATGAGATGCGGGCGCAGCCCAGCGTTCCCCAGGTTGTCCCTGTATAGGAGGTGGTGACAATGGGACAGATGTGCAAAGAGCTGGCTTTGCTCAGCCTGGAAACTAGGCTCAAAAACACAGACCTGCGGGGTTGCGGCATCAGTCCCTTCCCAGAAAAGGGAAACCTTCCCGCAGCGCTTCCACTGAGAAATGTCGGGGGTTTCTCCTGGATCTCATCTGTACGGTGGGTGTTTTAAGGGGCAGAGATGTGTTTTGAAGAAGTGAATGTGAAGAGCATGGGCTCTCCATGCTGCCAAGGGATTCTGGGCACTGTTTGAACCTATAGGAAATGTGTATTAAAAAAACCCCCAGGATTAACCACAAAAAGTGGAAGAACAGGTGGCAACTCTAGTGGATGATGGGTTTTTAAACAGGGAAAGCAACCCAGTCCTTCCAATTTGGGCTTTTGAAAAGAAATGCGGACTTTGGGAGAGACCACAGCAGAGCAGGCTGAAAGGTTCCACTTTTAGTTTTGAACTTTGGAAGAACAATTCCAAGAGCTATAGTTTTGCGGGAAAAGTGTTTGTGGAGCTATTCAAATCAGTCAGTCAGTCCCAGAGCCTGGCTCTTCTTCCTGCCCCCAAGGTCACCGATGGAAAGGACTGGGATGGCCACACACGGGACAGTGGTTCCTATCTTTGTGCCCAGTGCAGCTACAGGGAGGCACACTGCTGCCAACGCATGGAAAATGCAAGACGAAGCCTTGGACGAGGGGATATCTTCCTCCTTGACCTGCCTCTGCAGCGATTCACGATGAGATGCTGGGCAGATCCATCCCCGTGCCTCGTGTTCCCCATCCGCCTGTCTGCCCAGTGCTCTTCTGGAGCATGTGGCTTCCCGGTGGGCACGTTAATGGGGAGATACGAAGCTTTTTGGGGTCAGTGGCTGGAAAGCGATAGGTAGTAGCAATGATGGGAAGGGAAGGGTGGTGTGTCTAGATCTCAAAGCTGACAGCTTTTCCTGTGGCCTTCAGCCAACGTGGCTGAGGGTTTGGAGCCGTCTGCTCCTCTCCCAGCCGCAGTGGGTGATTCAGAGCAGATGGGACGAAGGGCCAACCCCGAGCCCCACCAGCAACACTCATCTGTGCTTTCCTGCCCAGGATTTCAGCGTAAAGCAGGAGCAGCAGTGTCTTGACCAGGTGGGTGAGGGCTACGTCAGCAGCCAGCACACAGCCTGGTATTTTTCCCCATCTCTGGGAGGAAGCTGGTCCTTCTGGACCCAAATGTTAGCATCATGTGCCAGCAATTATTTCTAGCTGACAGATGAATAAACAGGGGTGGTCAAGGAGCAAGTGACTTGTCTGAGACAGCAGTTTTGCAATAAAACCATGCTTGGCCAAGTGCTGGTGCTTGCTGAGGCCAACCTTTGGTCGCAGTGGTTTTCCTGGTGTTGCAAGGATGGAAAGTGTGGTTCACACACGGTCCACGCAGAACTGGGGTTGACCTCCATGGGCAGCCCATCTCCTGTGGCTCCCTTGCTGCCTTGGCTAAAGAAGAAACCCCACACCCACGTCTCCAGTCCCTCTCATATCTCTGAAGCACTCTGATCTCATGGGACGGGAATAGCAAATTGCCAGGCTGCAGTCACATCCTCATGGAAAGAGCCGCCGAAGGATGGTGTCATCTTACCCTGCTGGAGCGTCTTTCTTCCCAAAACGATCCCAAAGCATTTTGTGGAGTAAATATATACCAGAGGTATTCGGGGAGGAGCACGGGCTGGGACTGGTGGCTCAGAGCAGCACAGCTCAGCAGTTTAGGATGGGAAGGGAAAATGCTCACCACATCTCACTGCGTCGGAGGGAGCGCAGGCCGGCAGAGCGTACAGCACAGCGATTGGCAAATCTGGGGCTTGGCCAAGAAAAGAAACATAGGAAATACTGCTCTTGTTTAAAGAGGTCTTTTTGGGACACTGGAACAGACGCCTGTTGCTGGCAGAACAAGATGCCAGCCTTGTTCAAACTTGTGGTGAAACCTTCAATGGCTTTAGCCACCAGGATTTAATTTCAGATGGTGCTGGTTTTTCCCAGGATGTGATTTCCACTTCTTGGGACGTGCCCCTGTGCCACTCTCTGCTCAGCAGGGACAGCAGGCTGTTGCAGTTTTGGAGGTTTGTACACAGACTTTGGGACGGATCCTGTACGGGGCTGAGCGCTGCCAGCCTGTCAGTAGGAGGACAGGACGCTCTGCAGCACTCCAAAGCTACGTGCAAGCACGTAGGATCAATACCTTCAGAGCTGGAGACCAAAACTGAGCACTCAGCAGCTCTGTTAATCAGTTGGGTGCTTGTGTGTGGCTTGAAAGCCAGTTTCTTCCAAATTTTCACTTTCAACAAATAACTTGGAGGCTTTTCACTTCAGAGTTTGACTTGGGCCCCTTACTTTAAAAATTTCAGACCCCTGTATGCTCTTCAGTTTCCTAATGAAGACCCTGGAGCGTTTTAAATAAGTGAGAAATTGAAGCAGTGACTTTCAGTCTGAGACCTTCTCCAGAATTAACCATCCAAAATTTACATGCTCTTGAAAATCCTGGTGGTTTTAATTGCAAAGGAAGATTGGAGGGAAGGGTCAAGTAATATCAGCAGAGGGTAAAGGAGGAGCTTGGAGTGACTGTGAGAAGAAGAGTGTTTCCTGGAGGTGGGAGCCCAAGGAAGGTTGTATTCCTGGATGAAAACGAAACTGGGTAAGGAGTGAACGCGACGGGGGACAGTGAAGGTAACCTCCAGCTCCGCTCCTCTCAGTCACCTCCGTTCATCCCATTGTGTCTGGGATGAGTGGTGGAGTTTCGGTCCAAACCCAAATTTTCCCCCCCTTCAGAAGAGTTCCCGGCTGGGATGTAGCAGCACTGTGTGCTCCTGGGATGCCCTGTTTCGGCAGGACCAAGGTGTGCACATCATCACAGTGAAAACTCAAATACCCTTTTCTTCTTCATCCCTGCCGCCTCCCGTGCTTTGTGCCCAGGGTGTCTCCTGACGGTGACAGCTGAATTAATCTGGTGGTTTAGGATTCTCGTGGCTTGATTTCTAAATGTCTCGCAGTTCTAGGGCGACATTCCTTTATCCCTCACCCTTTCTTTTCCTCCTGGATTATCCCATGCTAATAGGTACCGTGTAATACAGCCTGTTGTTAACTGCTCCTGAATCCTGCGTGCTGATTCCTTAAGCAGATCTTGAAACCCTGTGAATCTGGCTTTGAGTTTTGTGGAGGTTTGGTTTGTGCTTTGCTTTTTTTTTTCTATTTAAACACAACGCATGAAATGTGTAGGATAGCTTTCTACTCCGGCTTTTGGGAAGCAAAGGAGTTTCATGTGTTTAGACAGTCTAGATAGACACCCAGACTGCAGGGTGCATCTGCTTAAATTTCCTGCAAAACAGGCCGTAGGAAAGAAAGCTTGTTTGAAAAACTGCATCAAATATGGAATAAACCCTTCCATAGGTGTTTATCTGCTCAGAAAAAAAGATCCTTGAACACACCTGCATGACAGTATTTCCTAAGAAAAGAATGAGTAATGTCAACTTTTTTACATCGCTGTGTCTTCTTGCTTCAATGAAAGACATTTCTTCTTTGTTATGAATTATGAATCTCTATTGCGACTGTCCAAACAATTCTGGGAACTACTGCCACTGGCTTTCTGAACACGGGAAAACACACTGTCCTTACCGTTTGCAATGCTCAAAGCCTTTCCAAACATTCATTATTCACGTAGAAATCCGTACATCAGGATCTCCATTAAAATGAAAACAAAATCCCTTCTTTCTAATCAGGTGCCAAACAACTTCATTACTTGGTTGATCCCTGAGTGTTCACGGTTTTCAGCCCAATGCTTGGCTTTGCTGAGGCTGGCGAGTGGCAGGAGATCCTGCTTAGAGGACAACCCTGCCTCAAAACCCCACGGTCCGAGCTGGCACCAGGAGCAGCTGCACCGGTGCACGATACGCTGCAGAGCACCAACAATCTTCTGTTCTCTTGGAAACAGGGAAGGAGCCTTATTTCTTCCATCAAAAGCAAATCCTGATCCCGGGGTTCAGAATGGGGACCTTTTCCAAAAGGGTAGACCAGAGGGGCCAGTTTCTGACCGTGACTGTGACAGCAGCAGTGCTGCCTGTCTGTGTCACCTTTGCCGAAATGCGTTGTTGGTCCCTGCCTCAGTTTCCCCATTGACAAGATACCAAGATATTGGTATTCAGTCCATTGGGAGCTTGAGAAAAGAAAAGGAAACCCATTTCGGCCAATACTTGCAACTTTTAGCTCTAGAAGTCCTGAAGTTCTTATAAGAGCTTTCCAAATTAAAAAAAAAAAAAAAGGTGACTTTCTGTGGCTGTGAAGAAAAGCTGGAAAAAAACAAGCTCTTTCCAGAAAACACCCCGGGTACCCTCAAAACAAAACAAAGCCCAACCCTCTGAGTTGTTTACTTTTTTTTAAATCTCACACAGGTTGAAGCTTGTCCCAAGACTGAGGTGGGACACAGGGAGCAGCCATGGCTTTTGCTGCTAGGTTTGGCAAAGCTTTGGGATGTGACCCATCCCGGGTGGGCAGGCTGGCACGCCCGGCGTCGGCTCTTCTGCCATCAGTGGGCAGGAGCAGCCCTCGCACGTGGCAGCGGTGAGGATGGAAACCAGCATGCCAAGTCGTTTTCTGAAGCAGGTTTCTTCTCTTCACATTATGTCAGCCGCATTTCCTGACAAAGCCAGCAGGAACACGCGGGTGACAGATGTCCCTTAATTATCAGCAGCATTCCTGCTCCCTGGTCTCAGACATAAAATTCAGAGGCTTGAAATGAAGGCCGTGTTTTGTTTGGTTAAGACTGGCTGCGTCCGTTTTATTTACAAGCGTCTTTCAGCCATGGAAAATTAGTCACCTTGGGTTTTCTGCCGTGCCAAGGGGTTTTGCCAGACCTCCACAAAAACGGCGGGCAGACTGGCAGGGTGGAACATACGGGGAGGTGTGGGTGGCTGGGGAAGCCAAGTCCCGTCAAATAAATCATGTTCTTGTCGTGCCGATGGCAGAGGTTTGCCACCTGGGATGAGAAGGGCAAAGCAGGACCGCTCGGCACGGCGGGCTGTGTCTCACAGAGCGGCGGCCGTGAGAAGGATCTGGGGTTTATTGTGAGCAAAGAGCTCGACACCCATTTATTGTAGGGTGTTGTGGTAAAATAAAAGGACAAATGAGACATCTTGGGCGGGAAATCACATTGTTTTCCCTTGGCTTTATTTTTCAGCTTCCAAGATCACAGTGGGCAAAAGCTACCTTCGTCCTTCAGCAAACATCACAGAGGGCTGGAGGGAGGGAAGGAAGATAAGATGCCATCACCTGTGCACTGCTTCTTTTCTCCTCGTATGATATCTGCTTCATGGCCCTTCACACAGCATAAGCAGGGTGATTTTACCAAATACTCTTGCCGGGTGTGTTCCACAGCACATGGGAACCCAAGTCTGGTCATCGTCCATCTACCAATTTGCCTAAACCTGCAGCAGGGTAATTTTTCCCCCAGCCTGAATGCCCAACGACCTGTACTACCTGCTCACCTTTCTTTGCCCTTACTGCAAAACACTTCCTGCACACCTCTGCATCGGTCTCGACTCGTTTGTCCCTTCCAGCTGACGGCAGCTCTATTCCTTCGCCCCGGAAAGCGCACGAAACGTCAGTGCTCGGAGGAGGTCCCTGCCTGCGGTTCCCACGCTCCCCGGCTCCTTCCTTCACCCTGCCCGATGGGTGCTGGGGAGAACACGGGCCGGGGGGAAAAGATCCATCTGGCCACGAGGAGGAAAGCATCCTAACACATTTCACACTCCCGGGGTTGCGAACCTTCCCTCCCATGTGCTTCGTTGATCAGGATCAGCTTCTTTGCTGCTGTTTCTGTGCCTCTTGATTTCCACACGGAAACTGGCTCTATTTTTACCCAGCTAAAGCTGATTAGATTTGCAGTAATTGGCAGGATAAACAGATGCATACTGTATGCAGCAGGTTAATGCGATACATTCAGTGACCAGCAAATGCACTTAGCCCATGCCCAGCACAAAAAAAAAAAAAGACAATCAGGGTAATTTATTGTACACATGCCTGTAACATGCCCATTAGTATCCCTGTCCTTCCTCTCTCTGCAAACCCATTTCCCCTCGGAGACAATGAGGGTTATTGCAGAACGCAAACCATCGCATCGTTTTCTCCTAAGCTCTTCGCAAACCGGTATTAAACCCAAGGACGCGCAGGAGTTTCTCTTTCTGGTTAACCCAGGTCTTGACTTTTGTTGACCTGTGAGAGATTATTAGCATCGAAGCAGTCACATATGAAAAAAGAAAAATGCTGCTTACAACTCAAAGGCTGACCTCCTTCAAGTAATGTAATTTCCAACCATTTCAATCGCTTTCATAAGCTACAATCTACCGGAAGATTAGCAGTAGTCCTGCTTGCTGCAGTATCATTCTGGTCTTTAATTGCTTTTGGGGGTAATTTAGCTAGAGACCAAGTAGATAAGAGAAAACTTGGGGACAACATCAGGTGATGGTACACTCCTAGAATTCAATTAACTGGGAGAGGAAATGAGTGGGAAGCGAAAATGAAAATCATTCCAGTTTCCAGAGCTGCACATTTCAGTGTAATGTTGTTAGACCTCAGGAATACGCTGGCTGTTGTGCTTGGTCCCTGCACGGTGGTGGCCACACCACCCGTTCCAGGCCTGCAGAGACACCCAAGACGAGCAATGCTCCAAGAAGTTACAAGCCAAAGTGGGAGGTGCCCTGTTTATTTACAAAAAACCTGGATCAAGTCAGATCCCATCCCAGAGGGCTTCTCCATCCCTCCGGCTGCTGCAGGACCCCACAGCAGCCTGGGGGCTTTGGGCTGCTGACTCCTGTCCCTGCTGCCAGAGGCGTCTTTGCTGGGGCGTCCCACGAGAAACCCCTCCTCTTTCTTCTGACCAGGGTGCTCTGACCCCCAGCATTTACCTCCTCTGCACATGCTGGGGCCCCAGGTGGGACATTCCAACCACCTCAGTCCTTGCCTTTCCCAGGCATGCCGCAGCCCGACGCTGCTTGCCCGCGACGCCTTTGGCCACGCGCTCGCTCGAGGCTCGCTCGCTCTTTACGACTGTACTTGGAGCCCTCTCAGCGACGCAGTTTTAATCTCTTTAATGCAAGCCCTGTTGATTTGGTATTGTTTCCCGATCAATCTGTCGCATGGGACCAAGCCAAGGGCCGTGCGGAAAGCTAAGGATATTGCATCGGTATGATTATCTCTGCCTAACCACCCTTTCTCTCAAACTCCTGTTTGCCATTCCTTACATCACCCCCTTTTAATTCTCTGTGAAGCTCAGCGTTAGTCGTTCCATTAATTGTCCAAGATCCCTCCAAGGCTTGAAGGCTTAAAATCGGCGGCGCCCTGTTCACCCCTTCAAGCGTGGGCATGGCACTGGCTTTTTCCCAGTCCTCCAGTACTTCCAACGGCTGTTCCAAGACCTATTGAAAATCACCATTAACTACCCAGACAGCTTCTTGGCCACCGCCTTTACAACTCCTGCGAGTTATTCAGATCTGCTGGTTTAAAAATACCGAGCTCCATCAGCCTGCCGTTGGGCGCACCTCCCTTGTACTCTTGGAAAGTGTTTTGTTAGCGCGTTGTCTTTTTTTTCCACCAGATACCGGGAAGAAACCTGCCCTGAGCATTTCTGCCTTTTCCGTGCTGTTGATAAATCTCCCGTTTCTGTGTAGGATCGGCCCACTGCTAATGCAAGCCTCCTTTTCTTTACAATCTTGGAAAACATCCTTCCGTCTTTAATTTCCCCAGCTTCTGAGGTCTCAATTACCACCAGTTTCCCTTTTCTTCTTTCTGTGTGTTTATATTTTATGTGTTAGTCTTGGCGGCTCTTTCACTTCCCTTCCAAGCCATGTTGGTTTTTTAACAAAGATTTCTGTCTGCGTTGCTGCTTTTTGGATAAAATATTCTGAAAGGCTTCTCCCTTTTAAACACATTTTTCATTTAAAGTCTTTCTCCAAATTGATCTGACTCGTAATTATTTTCTGCTTTGTGTAACGGGACCTCTTAAAGTGGCAAGTATATATATATTTATATATTACTGCTTTGAGCTTTACTTTGTTTGCACATAACAAATGTAATCAAGCCGTGATCGCTTGTGCCTAGCACAGTGAGAAATTAATCTTCACCTGCCAATGCGAGGTCGCGTGTAGAGCTCCCTCATGTTGGAGGCAATATTTTTTTGCATTAGGAAATTATCTGTCTTTTTTCCCCCAGAAATTCTAAGTGTATTTTAATATTGGCAGCTTGAGACCTCCAGCATCCATCGCTCAGCCTGAAGTCCCCGGTGACAACAAGATTTTTATTAGATATTATGGATGTGGCTGCTTAAAGAGGCAGATTGTGTTGAGTCCCTGCTGCAGCGTGGCAGTCTGCTGCAGATCCTTTTTGCTTCAGACTTTTTTTTTTTTCTGGGACATTGAACCAGAAACACTCTGGATCTTTTATTTCCATGTTGCTAGTGACTTGGAACCAGCCTGGGACTGTGGCGCTCGGAAGAAGGGGATATCTGCTCCCAAACCCGTCCCAGTGGGATGCAGACCAAGACCTCCAAGCACGAGTGGAAATCAAATGGAGAAGGTGGTCATAACACAGAGCTGCACCCCTCCGGCCAGAGAAACCTCCCGCCACACCGCGGTGTGAGGAGCGGGGTTGTGGTGGGGGTTCAGCATTTCCACCCTGTGCCGGTGGTTTCTGCCTGCCCCCAGGAGCTTTTCCCTTTTGGATGGAGGTCAGCTGAGCTCTACAGCTCCACCACGGATAGACTTCTCCTGGGAAAACACAAACCTCCCTACACCGCTTAAACAACCTGCTATTTAATGCCACATTTAGCTGCCTTTTCCCTTCCTTTCCCTGGGATTTATTTTTTAAGAATGCTTTGATGTGCTTCCCCTTCAGCATCATTCAGGCATCCCCAGGAGCCACCTGCAATTTGGGAGGTCCTGCGAGTGCCGAAAACCTCAGGGAGTTGAGAAGCCTTCAAATCACACCTCACAGCCGGGCTCGGGGAGGCCAGCACCCATCCCTCCTCCTCCTCTCCCCATCCTCTGCTGTACTTCGCAGGATCAAATTCCCAGAGAAAGCTGCCCACCTCCCTCAGATGCTGGAGATGTTCTTCTGGGCAGCTGGACTTTCAGAGAGACATCCTGCCGTTCTCCTGCTGAGGATGCAGTAGCAGCATGGGTTCCTCTGGCTAATCCTCTCTCTGTGGAGGTTGCCCACCTAGTTTCAGGCTGCATCTTCCCACTCAGGTATTTTTTCTATATCGATGCTTTTTCTTGTCCATCCATTTGCTCTGTGGCAGGTTTTTTAATTTCTTTTTTTAGTGACATTGTGTCTTCCCCCATCCACACTCAATTACTTATCATAAACTGATTTGCTTTTTGTTGTATTTTTTCATCATTATTCTTTTATCCCAAACATCATCTCACTCCGCTCATCTACACGTGCGTCAGGTTATTAAAAAAAACCCCAAACTCGTCAGCCCTATCTAACGCTGTCTGTACCCTCCGGGGAAATGTCTCCAGAGTTTGCCAAATGTACCGGAGAAATCCCGCTGCAGCCAGCCCAGCTCCAGCCCCGGCATGGCAGCCTCTGCGGAGGTCAACCTGGCAGCAAGAGCATCTTCCAGAGGGAAAAACCCGCTGGTACTCGGGGCCGGTGTGAAATCTAATCCGGAATCTCCTCTCCCTCAGCCTCACGTACGTCAGCAGCACCGAGGAAATGCAAACTGGTCCGGAAAGGACTCCCCAAGGCAGTAAGGACTGCAGATGATTAGGGCATGAGTTTTTATTTGAAACTAAATCCTGACCTTTGGGTAAAGTCTGGGAAAACCAGATTTACCTGGGGATAGGCTGAGGGACAGCAGCGTGGCTGTGTTGTGGTTGGACACTGCCTCACAATCACCCTGACGCCTGTGATTGTCCATCCAGCCCCTCCATCTGGTATTCTCACAGTCTTCGTTATTTGGCTGCCAACACGGGTTTTGGCAATTTTTGGAGCCCATCTTAAACCCTTTAATAACCAAGATGGCCCTTGACCAAGCCCTCCACTCCTCAGGGCAGCAAGACAGACGATGGGCATTAGCCTCTGGTCTCTATATCCCACTGACCTGCAAAGAAGGAATAGCTGACCATTAATCAACGTGCCAATTAACACGTCAGGCTACTATAACCATGTAAAACTACTGAGAAAACAACAGAAAGGGGCTGGAATTTCTTTTTTTCTCTGCCAAAATTTTTATACGCGCTTAAGCAACTTCAGTTCCCGTGTTTTTCTTGGAAAGTTTGGGGGGTTGCACCCAAAGTCTCTCTCCAAAAAAAAAAAAAAAAAAAAAAAAAGGGAGTTTGCAGTTGCCAAAAAATGCAGTACCTGAAGCGTGGGATTTTTAGGAAAAAAAAAACCAACAAAACCACCTGATGTATAATGAGTACAGTTCTTGCATTCACAAAGGGCTCGGTGTAGTTTGAAAAGATATTTTCAACTGAAAAAAACGCTTCAGTGGGAAAATTTCCACCCACTCTGGTTGCATCTCTTCCCTCCAGCTCTGCGAGAGAGGAAGGCTTTCTTCCAGATGAGGGTGGTTCTGTGGTTCAATGGATGGACAAGAAAATGCATCAATATAGAAAAAAAACCTGAGTGGAGAGACGCAGCCTGAAACTGGGTGGGCAACCGAGGCAGGGACTGAGCGCAGCCGTCCCTTCCAGCGGGGATGCACGTGCCTAAATCCCACGGGTTTCTGTCGCCAGGGTTTATTACACAGCTCATTTTTCTCCCTCGGAGCCCTGGCTGAGCCGGGTCTCGAATCCGAGTCGATAGTCTTGGCTCAAAACTAGCACTCCAGTAACACCGGCGGCGATGGCAGGATGCAAACACGAGCCGGTGCGCCTGGCAGTTTTACCGGAGATTTTCTGGAAGAACTGTGTTTTCCTACATTGCCCAGATTTTGCTTTAGAGGCACTTGTGAGCATCTTTGTAATTTTTCTTAACCAGAGCTCCCCCTTTAATACTCATGAATTAATACAGATATCTATATATGCGTGCACGCAGACCCCGATGCCGCAAAGATTCGGCACGCTTACAAACAAGGGGGTGCGTCACCGGCCCAGGACCCCGCGTGCTCCAGAGGCACGAAGCGAGCTGTCGCCGCTGCCTGGGGAGGGTTTCACATCTTCAGCAATTCCGGAGCGGGGGGAAATAAAAAAAAAATAAATCCACGCACAGGATTGGCGAGGGCTTCCTGCTGTTTTGCACCTTCCCGATGGATAGGGAGGATCCCGATGGGATGCTGTGTGTTGATGGGAGGGGACCTCGGTGCGCAGCAGCCCAGCTGGGAGGGGATACAGCCCGGATCGCTGCCCGAACGGCATCAGGGCCTTTTTTATGAATAAATCATCTGTGTTGCAGTGGCACTGTGCTGGACCCGGGCACCGAGCATCAGCCCGGAGATTTGGCGTTGGCAGCGACAAACGAGGCGTTTGGCCCTTTCCCGTCGTGTCCCAGTCACCCACCCACCTGCAAATGGGGACCCCCCCCGGGATTTGGCAGGGGACGGTCGCCCCTCGCGTTGCGTGGAAGAAGCGACGGGAGAGCGGCAGGAGCGGGGCGGGGGAAGAGAGGAAGGGATAAATAAAAATCGCGGAGCATCCCGGAGGTGCGGCGAGGCGGCGGGGGGCTGCGGGGGGCTGCGGCCTTGCTGGGGTGGGAGGCGAACGCGACGCAGGCGCTGTCTCTTTAAATCCACCCTGAGCCGAGGCAGAGCAGAAAGCTCA
>WHYT01016739.1:202250-249910 GCA_009806455.1 Tetrax tetrax | reverse complement strand
GTTTTTTTTTTTTTTTTTTTTTTTTTTTTTTTTAAGACGTTATCATATTCCAGGACGGCGACGTTAGGGAAATCACAGCGTTGATGAGCTCCATCGCAGCCTTCCTGAAAGGTGCTGCAAGACCTTTCTCTAGAAAACCCCGTGTGCTGCTTTGTGATTATACAGGGAGGCAAGATTAACCGTTACCTGCGGCTGCTCTTTTATGCTCTCTTGACTTTTTTTTTTTTTTAAGGATAATTTTGCGCTGGTGGCTTTCTCCTAAAGGAAAATATAGCTGCAACCTTTTGTTTCAGCTGCCTGGAATAATGCTGGGGCCTGAGCTGGGATCTACTGGGCGTGTGTTTGCCAGCCATCGATCAATCCCAGCAGTCCTTCAGTTGAGAATAAACCTCGGTCAGAGGAAAATTGCCGTCTCCCATGTTCAAGGTGGTCAGGGGGGATGTGGTGGAGGGGGTCTCCCTGCTCCCCTCCTGGCACCCAGCCCCTGCCAGGGAGGTTTGCAGGAAGGCAGAGAGAAGTCTTGACGAACTACAGGTCTCCAAGGGTTGGGTGTTGCAGGGCTGGCCCCGGCCCCGGGCACCCGTGTGCCCCCACCCCGGCCCGCTTCCCCATCAACCGCAGCGCAGCGGTTGTGAGAAACCTGGGGGAGCATCTCCAAATTGGGGGTGGCTTACCAGCAGTTTCGCCGTTTCTGAGAACCTACCAGAAGCAAAGAGCTTTTTCTTCCGTCTTGGCAGGGCCAGCCCGGCTTCTCGGTGTTTGGGGGCCGAAAGCCGTCTGGCATGTTTGGCATTTGAGGAGGTAAGCGGGTCAGGAGGAGATGAGGGCAGGATCTGTGGCAAAATGCTCCCATCAGGGACTCCGCAAACCGTCCCAGGAGGGGATGGCCGTGCTGGGGACATGTGGAGCAATGGTGGCCAAGCCCAACCTGCTGCCGGGCACAGGGACGGGCCACGCGCACCCCAACCAGGCTCCTCCGCACCAACCTTCCCCACATTTTGGTTGGGCAGCTGCTGCGGAGTGACTGAACCCAGCCAAAACTGCACTTTCACCAACTGGGTCGCAAGTCCCCAGAGGCCACAGCCCTTTCCCAGTTACCTGTCTCTGTTCTGGGTGGGAAACACCAAAGTTGGGAGTCTCCAGCCTTTTGGACTCCGAACCTTAATGAACTTTGTGGAGGCAAGGAGCTGGTGCGCGCAGAGCTCTGCTGGGAGGGGAGGCAACCGTTGGGAAAGATGTTTCTCATTAATTTATTCAAGTTATTGCCTTCATCAAACCAAAGTATCCTAGAATCCTCGCCCCAGCATCTGTCACTTGCCACCCACAGATAAATATTCATCCCTTGCATATATATATATATATGTATTTGGTTTTTTTTTAGCACATCAACCAGGGCTAGGGGACGGGTCCCTAAATGCGCAGCGAGGCTCAGGAAGCGCGATGCCCCAGAATTTGTGGGTTTTCACTCCCAATTTTACCATTTCCTTGCACGGCCGTGGGTAAGGGCAAGTCTCGACGCTCCGCCAACCTGTTGCCAGCGCTGTCTTGGGGAGCGATGTTTTGCGTGACTGGTGCGCACGTGTTGATGCGTTGGGCTGGGGCGTCGGGTACGGCATGCGGCGGCCCGAGCCGCGTTGCCACCGCTCCCCGCCGCCCCGGCTTCCGTCCCCCCTCCCCGCCCACGCCGGGTGCTCACGCCTGCCACGCGCGCACGCCTGCACGCTTCCCCCGCATGCAGCTTGCAAGATCTCGCACCTCCCACGCCGACACGCTCATCGCCGTGCGCGCGCGCCTCTCCTCCCCGCGCCGAGACACCGCTGCGTGGACCCACACGCGCGTGGTCTGCCCCCCAGCCCGGCGCCCCGCGCTCTCTGACCCCTGCGTGCTCCGGACGAACGCAAACCGCCCTCCCCGAGCTGTTTTTACGTGTCCGTCGATGCCAACCTATTGCGTGCGGCCCGGATCGGCAAATCCAGCCTCGCTGCTCCCCTAGAAGCCCACATTTTGCCAAATCTCCCTGGCACTGTTGCGCGCCTGACCCGTGTTCCTGCGTCTGCAGCACGTGCTGTGCTGCCCCGTCTTTCGCCTGCGCTCACTTAGACCCCCCCCCCACCCCCCAAACCATGGTACCGCTGACATGTCCCTATCCTTCTGCCAAAAATGCCTGCCACCTCCTGCCCCGGTCCAGAAGCACCCTGAGCTGTAGCTGCGGGTTTGCCATGGGGATCCTGGGCCGTTGGGTTTGGGTTTTGCTGCAGAAACCCTGGTTGTGGGGGCGGATAAGATGGGTGGGTGGAGGAAACCCCAAATCTGCTTTTGCCCCCTTGCTCCATCCCGGGTGCCCGCGTGCTCCGTGCAGCCTTGTTCCTCGGCAGGGCTACCCGAAAACGGACGGGCGGCCGCGTGGCGATGTTCATCTTGTGTAATCCTCCGTGCCCACTCGCCTAAATGAATCATCCCTCTGATAGGTGAGTGAAATATAATTAGTGTTTTCATTGTTAGCACCGTGTGAGTAGGCAAGTGGGTTTTCTTGGCCCGGGCTGGCAAATGTTCGTGCTTTGGGAAGCGATGGGGAGAGGGAAGCGGTGCGGTGGGAGCTGCGGGCGTGGGCTCTCTCGCAGCCTGGCCTGCCCGGGCAGGAGCCGCGGTGGCTCCGTGCCCCGCTTTCCCCACCTCTGCGGCGGCGCCGCCGGCACCTCCAGCCGCTCTCTTAGCACCAGGAACCACCAACCAAATGGCTTTGAAGTGGTTGAGGCGATGAAAAACGTGAAATATTTCACAAAAACGGGCTCCTTGCCAGCATGAAGGGTTGCATTGGAGGGATGGACTGGGGATGCTGTGAGGGGACCTGCTGAGCCCCCTCGCCTGAGGTGAGAAGTGATTTTGGGTGAATGACTGCCGGCCGGCGCCGCCAAGGGCAGCGGCATCGCCGAGCGCTGCCTCGTGCCGCCCTCCGTACCGGGGGTTTTTCATGGGTTCCTCTCTGGCTGCAGGGAGCCAACCAGCGAGGGCAGATTTCCGTGCGGTCTATTCACAGCGCAGATGTCAGAATTACCTTAAAAGTATCAGCGCTCATCTTATTTTGCTGCCGGGAAGGAATTGTTGATGTGCTTCAAATAGCGGGCGGAAACAGGGAAACACAAATGCGCCCTGATCCCAGATCCTCCTGTTTCCTGCAGAATCCGGACACAGCCCTAGCTGGTCCTAAAAACCCCCTAAGAACCTGATAATTAACAAAAAAAAGCAATGAACTTTATTTATAAAGCGTCTCGCTGTCTAGATTTGGTACGGAAGGTGCTTGCGGAGCAACAGTGGTTAGAGGAGAGCGATAACCGAACCATCGGGACCCGCCGAACGTAGAAAAATGAATCGAAATGCTAAATGAAGATTCTGACCAGCATCATGAAAAATAAATGATATGAACTCATGGTAATTACTTATCTCACTGGAACACGCTGCTCAGTTTCAGGTACAGCTCAGGACAGAGGAAGAAGGATTTTTGACCCTGGGGAAAAGTACAGGAGACAGAAATTGCCAGGCAGGCTTAGACCCCAGCTCCATCTTCTCAAGTATTTTGTCCGGTGCGTGATGCCCCGGGGGACGGCGTAGGACCCCAACCTTAGGGCAACCTGACCCCCTTGCACGCCTCGCCCTGACCCGTAACACAGGGCGACTTAAATCCCAAAGTGCAGTTTTAATGTCCCCTCACTGGGGATGCTGGGGTGGGGCACCCCGGCGTCCCGCACGGCGTTTCACGGGAATCTCAGGATATTTGGCTGTGGTTTGATATCCCATGGGGCTCCTCGTGGTTGGGTGACATCTGCTCCTGGAGCTGAATGTTTTGTTTTTTTTTTTTCCTGGAAGCTCCAGCTTGTGGAATCATGTGATTTTGCAACATTTTCAGCTTCATTTCTGAAGCAAGGTTTCCACCCAGACTGTTGCAGAAAAGTCACTCTTCCAGGCTTGGAAACCAGCAGACGAGAGCTAAAAATGCCTCCTGTTTAAAAATGCCGTGATTTTAAAATGAACCTGATTAATTTTGAATGCTTGGAGTCAGGCACCGCTGATGTGGATGAATGATCTGTATTAACGTAGGCACGACTTGAAGACACAGAAGCTGGGCTTGGTGATGGTCTCAGAGCGGGCAACGCTGTGGTTTGGCATCTGTCTGGTGAGACTGTGCAGGTTTTGCCTGTTTTGGGGTCTGGCTTTGGCATTGACTGAAATCCTGACCAAGAAAGGATTTTTTTTTTTTTTTTTTGCAGGAGTTTGCAATAGTTACAGGAGAGTCTTCATGCTAACTCGCCCCTGCAAGAAGCTGTTTAACTTGCAGTTAAAGTATTTGTTAACAAATGGGAGCAACTTGGAGGAAAAAAAGCCACTTGAATGGCAAGTGTTTGTATTTTGGGGTTTGATATTGGCTTTTCAAAGGCAAATTTTACTCTTAGCACAGAGCAGACCATCGTAAATTTTCATGAATGAGTGAACAGCCAGAGCAAGGTCCCTAAGTTTGCAGATATTCGCACCGAGATAATCACTAGAATGATTTGATTTCCTGCTCAGGGCATCACTTTGGCTCTGCAAGACGTTTCCCTGGGCTGAATAAAGGATTGATCATTTCTTTCACAGGAAATAAATAAACCCTGCTCTCGCCTCGTCCCGTCCTGCGCCAGCCCCGCTCCTCGTCCCACGTGGCTGAGCATCTCCCGCACCTCGCAAGGGATGCGGCCCCCAAAACGCGGCGCCGGCACACGGCGCCGTCCGTGCGAGCTGGAGAATTGGCCTTTGCTCCCACAAGCTCCGCTGAGAAATGGGGTGAGATCACAGAGTTTGCGATGAGGATTAGAGCGCTGGAGGATTAACGGACTAAGTATTAGCCCGATTTCACTCTGCTTTGTGAGAGGAGCACATTAGCCGTAATAAAGGAGCTGAGCGATACGTTAATGTGTTTCGCATCCCTCCCGCTAAAGCCTCATCCCAGTTTTGGCCCTGGTCGGTGGTTGAATCCACAGGGATTCTGCTGCCATGGGCAACATTATGGGCCCCGTTTCGGCCAGAGGATGATGCTCCCCCAGCTCCAGTGGACCCGGCGCTTCCCATTCCCAGGAATACTAGAAATTTCCTTCTTTACTTCTTTCCTTTCAAAAAGCTGTATTTCCCCTGCCTCCAGGACCTGGCGCTTTAAGGAAAATCACAACCAGCCCGAGACGCATTATGAGTCCCATCAGAATTAGCCATGCCGAGACCTGATTAATGGTTTGGAGCATTTCTCCAAATGCTGGCTGGAAAAGGCAATTACTAACAAAGGCAAACAGGGTGGGGTAAGCGGGAGATACAGAAGCAATGAGAGAAACGAGGGAGGGGGTGCTCAGGGCGGACTTGCATTTTCCTGCGTATGGTGGAGAGCAAATTGAGTTTTTCGCCCCTGGAAGCAAAGAGCCAAAATGTCTTGGAAGCCAGAATGTAGTCAAGGGTCTGGGGGAATTCTCCTCTCGCAGATGTTATCCGAGCTGTGATTTTTTCTGGAGTGGCTTCTCCTGATGTATTCATCATTGGGCAGTCCCCGTGGAAAATGACTGAATTCCTGCAGCTGGGGTTATGTTCAGAGGTAGGACATCAGTTCTGGGGCCTCGCCCCGTTCTCTGCCCTGCCAAGGGTTTGCTGAAGGCTGTGCAAAGCCCCTCTGCAGCAGAGGGGGGTACACACCTCGGTTCTTCGGAGAAACTCATCCTCCGTCTCGCGCCGTGCCTCAGTTTCCCTTCCGTAAGTGCCGATAGCAGCAGCCTTTGCAATACCACGGCACATTAATGTTTGCCGGTGAGGGAAGTGGCTTTGTTCTGCTGATTTCTTGCTCGCAGAGTGTCTTTGGGGCAGGCGTTGTGGCAATGGGCATAGAAAGGACTCCCCATGTTTTGGAAGGGGCTCGTTTCCCCCGATAATGCATTCTCGCCACACGCGAGCCTGCCTTTCAGATTATTTTTCTGATGGAGAGTGGCTGAGCAGTCCCCGTTCTGGACTATTTCAGCCAGAGTCACTCTACGCTGCTATTTGCCGCCAGCCCCGCACCCCTCTCCACCCGCTTGCGAAGCGATCTCCTGCGGTACCTCATCCAAACCCAGTAACACCACTGGTTTGTCTCCTTCAGCGGAGGGTCCCCGCCATTCGGCTGTGAAAAGTGCGAGCTGACCGTGCTGCTATGAGCTGCAGACTTGTGATTTATTATTTCTTGAGCCCCAGCAACAGACGTAACATTACCAGCAGCCAGTCCTCTCCTCCTCCTGTCTCCTCTCTGCTCTTCTCCCTGTTTCCCCCTTCCCCTTCTCCCCTCCGCGGATGCCTGGACCTCGCCGCGCCCGCCATGTACGTGTGCATGCAGCCTCGCGCTGGGCGATGTGACTAACATCCGTCACGTGTTCCTGCCTGCGGATCCTATTTGCATACTCAAAAATCCATACTTTATTCCTTCCTCTGTGTAAGCAGTTACCAGAGCGTATTTTTGGCAAATAAGCAGCCGCAGCAGAAGCATCTGATGGTGTTTTTAGCACGGCTCGGGGATGGGCAGAGGCATGGAGATCCTTGGCAGGGCTGGAGGGGGGATGATTTGCCGCCCATGCCGTATCCGTGCGGCGTCGCACACAGGCACCGTCACCGATTCCCACCTTTCACGGCGGGCGACGCAGGCGGCAAGCCCTAGCACCCCTGTGCATGCAGGTAGCACTTTTGGGGGGCACGTTTTTACCAACGAGGTCCCCTGACTGCCGGACGTCAGCCGGGGTGGCCAACAAGGATGTTCCCATCATCCCAGCATCAGGACTGAACTGGCATCCTCTGGTCCTCTCGTTTCTCTCATACGTCTCTTTGGGTGGTAGTTTTTGAGGTGCTAAACGTGATTTTTGCGTGAATCCTCCCTGGGTCTTTCCGATATCAAATAGCTGGCGAGTGATCTCCGTAAAACTCGCTCCTTGTGTGGTAATTCAAGAGACCGGCCTCATTATTGCCATCAGACCTCTTTAATTAATACACTGCCGAGTTCAGAGATAAGAGGGGAGGTGAGTGTACCAGGAAGGATCCTTCGTGAGATAAACCGGCAATTTGCAAGGCCTGATGACTTCTGCTCCATTTGGAAAAGGGGGACAGGCACTTGGGACAACGCAGACCTCTCTCCCAAATTTCGCCGCGTGGCGAAGGCGAGTTGGGCGGCTTGGTCACTGCTGTTGCCAAACACAGTCGCCGCAGCAGGCGGATCTGGCTGTGATTCCAGGATGGGACAGAGGCCACAGGGAAATCTCCTTTTTTGAAGCCTGCTGCTCCCATGTTTGATGAAATCCTGGGTGGCTGCGCCTGCGTCGCTGGTTATTTTAGCTAAACTGGAAACACCTTGCATTGACCCATGACGGTGGATGATTTGTGGGTTTTTTGACTCAGTGTTAGTGATGGGTAGGCAATATTTTTCTAAGCTTTTGACTTTTTTCAGGATCATGTTGTGATAATCATATATATATGTCCACAGGCTTGAAAATGCTTGACAGCATCCTAAATATCTGGTTGAATTTCTCCGTGCGAGGAACCGAAGTGGAGCAAGGCAGGGCAGGTCTGCGCAGACCTCCCTGCGTGCTTTGCACTGTCTGTTCGCCAAGGGCTTCATCCTGCAGGATACGGAACCGGCCAGCTCGGCTCGGGAAAAGCCTGCAAGCAGCCTTTAGTCCATAAAGCTTCTGCTTAATGGTGTTCCTGGGCTGGAGCCAGAGGGCTCAGCAGCCTGCAAAATGCCAGATCCATGGGAATGGGGAGAGGGAGGAAAGACAATGCAGCCATTCCAACCCCAAAAGTCTTGATTGGACTTGATGGACCAAGGCATGATCCTGCCTTGGGGCAAGGGAAGCCAAGCTGAATTGCTGGAGCTCCCCATTTCCAGCAGGGAACATGGAGGCACAGAGGTTGCACCCCCCCCCAGCGTTGCGCGGGATCCCGCTCGCCTCCCCGTTTCTGCAAAGTGCAAACCAGGGCGAAGCCTGATTTCGGGGATTTTGGCATTACGGGGACAAGAGGAGCAGCGCTGCAGGCTCTCTGCTCTCTTCCCAGAATGAGTTTCAGCCCCCTGAGCCAAATGCTGAGAAAGCGCTGAATAACTGCAACAAATGAGATTACTTTTTGGTGCTTGTCGTTTCTCAAAACATCTGATCTTCTGCTGGAGCATCAGGAGGGATGCTTTGGAGGCCAGTGACTTCCCGCTTTCTGCTCTCAGCCTGGCTGGCTCCAGCCAAAGGATGGGGCTCCACATGGTCCTCAAAGCAATGGAAATTCCTGCAGGAGTTTTAAAAGCTGTTTGGAAACAACCCAGCCTTGCTCCAAGGGGAGCCAGCCAAAAAAAAAACCAACCACGCCAGGTTTAAGAACACAAGTGAGAGTGGCCAACAGCCGCATTGCCCATTTTCTTCTCTCCATGTTTCCATCCTATCCCAAATTTCCTTGTCTTTCTCGCGAGCCCATTCCCTTTCTCCGTTTCCCATTCTCCATCTGTTGCTTCCGAAAGAGGAATATTCTTGCTGATCCGTCTTTTAGGATGCCTTCAGTTATTTTCTCTTAGCCTCATTTTATCTCCTTATCTCTGCTCTGCTCCTCACGCGTACATGTGGCCACATCCCCACCCTTCCTGGCATCCCCTTTACCTTGGCCAAATCCTTCTGGAGCAATTACATCTGGAGTCAAGAGATCTTCCCTGGGGTAAAACCGCGGCGAGCGAGAGCACTACCCGCTTATTCCCTCAGGCTCTGATTTTGCAGCAAAATTCCCATTCTGAGGGCAGGATCGGGCCCTCATTCCAGCAGGATCGTGGTGGCGGCTGAGATTTCTTGCCTTGGCTGTCTCCTGTCACGCATCTGCTCGTGTCCATGACTTCCCCCCGGCCCCAGCCCTGGCCGCACAGCTCAGCCGGCGCGATGCTGCCGTTTGGATGCTGCATTTTCCCCGATGCAATCGCTCCATTAATCTCCTGCAATTAATGCTTTGGGAAGCATTTTGCAAATATTGGTGGTAAAGAAGGAGCTACGACGCAGAAATGGCTGCTGCTTCGCTTGTGTTGCCACAGTAAGTCACAAATTACCTGGCTCAGGAGGATTTTCTTTCCGTGTCCAAGACTTTCTTGGCTGCTCTTTGTCCGTTTTGCCCAGTGCAAAAGGGGCACATGGAAGTGGGATGGGTATTTGTGGCATCTTGGAGGCATCCATAAGAGTGACCTGCATGGCTCGGGGGAAGAGGCTGGCGCATTTTCCTCCCCAGCGATTCTCCTCCGTCGCGGCGGCTATAGCCCCTCCATCTTGGCACGTAAAGTGTAAAATCATGAGATCCCGTTTCCTCTGCAGGGAGAAAGAGTCCCTCGGCTCCTTGTGAGAGGAAGCTTTGCGCATATATCTGCAAATGTTAGGGGGCAGAGGTTAAGCTGAGCAGTGCAAGGGGAGGAGGTGACAGTGCTTAGCAATGCAGATCAGATGGTGCTGAGACCTTCCAGAATCTATGGCCAAATCCTGGGATAGTGAGCGGTTTAAAACCTAGTGAAGTCAGATGAAGGAAGGAGTGCTGTTTGGTTGAGGAAAGACAGATGAGCTCAGCTCCTTGGAAGGGTGCTTTTTGACCTGCTGGTGGCCAAGAAGGTGGCCAGATGTCTTGGTGGCCATCGGGGAGGTGAGCATGCCCTCCTAGGCAAACCTGTGCTGCTGCCCCCAGCGAGGAAGCAACGACACCCGTGGAAGCAGACGTGGGGTTTGGGTTTTCCTCTCTGCTGGAAGTTGCTCCGTGATGCTGGGAGGGGAGAAGCAGGACGAGCCGGCTGGGTGGGATGGCTCCTCAAGCTCTTGCATCCTCTGCCTACAAGAAATCAGCCTTGCCAAGGAGATGCAGCAATTGCTCCTGGCAGCCGTGCGATTCCAGGAGTAGGTTTTAAGGCCATGCAGGGGTGACAGCTTCCCGGGCACCTCTGCCTGACAGGAGATAGCTGTAACCTGCTGTGACCAATTTGCCACCTCTGCCCCAGCTGAGACGCCTCGTCGTGCCTGTCCGAGAGCGCTTTCTTCTGCTCTTTGCCTCTGGTTTCCAGCAAAGGGCTGTGCTTGCTTTATGGTGCTTCGGTTTAATCCGTTGGCTTTTGGTTGTGGTTTTTTTTTTGTCACCTGCAGATTTGCTGGGAGATGGGGAGGTCGAGGGACCTGCCTGGGGCCCCTTGTCAAGGGGTTCAGCCAAAGGAAAGGGGGTTCAGGACTTGGGTGGGCTCTGACCGATCTTGTGCAGGACCTTTTCTCTCTGTCCTCTTGCTGGCATCTTTCCCTGAAACCCACTGAATACATCTCTAGAGGAAACAGGAGGCTGAGCGTGGGGCGAGGACACCCCAAGCCATCTTGGGGGCTGCCGTTGCAGGGGTGCTTGGGGTGCCGGGGGAAACCTCTCTCACCCAGCTGCTGCCCATCACCCCCAGTAAGTTGTCCTGCCAAGATGCTCTGGGAAGGAGCCAGAAAGGGGAGCAAGATGGTGCCAGGTCTGGAGGGGATGGGCAGGTGGCTTTGGGGGGATCTCCCCCACCACTGGAACCGTTCCGGGGTGCCGCTGGGTGCGAGGAGGAGAGCTGTGTGTGCGTGGCATCGGTTGTTGCCCGTTCTTGGGGACACCAAAGCGGGCTGCAGCGGGGCAAGCTGGGCTCACAGCTCCCACCCAACCACTGGACACGTCTGATGTCTCCTCCGAGCTGTTTGCTGGTTGTCCCCCATGCTTCTCCCCGCCGGCACTGCCACCACCCCCTCGCCCTGCCCCGCCAGTGCCTGCCATAATCCCAGTGCTTTGCCTCCCTCCCCAGCGCTAATCCTATAAACCCTCGGTAAATCCTGCCTGCCCGGCCCTGCCTCTCCATGTCCCTTCTCCCAGGTGGTCTTCATGGGGTCTCCCAGCTTGGGGCTGGTATTTTTTGGGGGATGCACAAGGCTGTCATCCAGATAATGTAGTATCTTGGGGGGTTACTTGCATCGGAGCACCGGGAAGGATGCCCAAGCCCCGGGGGATTTGTGCAAAGCGCTGGTGGCTATTAGATAACACAGCTGATGCACCCCAAAATGCACCCCAAAATGTGCCCGGGTCCTGGATTCGCGCTCCCGGTAAGCAGCTCCCGTGCTCGTATGAGCTGCTCCAGCCGGAACCCATCTCCAGAGCTACCGCTGAGCCCTGGGGAGCGGGCGGTGGAAACCTCTCAGGGAGTCCTGGGGGTAGAATCCGGCTGAGGAAGGAAATGGAGGATGAGTAGGGTTGGGATCGCTCCTTGCAGCCAGGGTAGGGTTTATCTGGGCCGAGGACAGGGATGGCCAGCACAGCCCATTTTAATAACCCGTTCCACTGGGCTGTTGGAAAACGTTGAGAGGGAAAGTGCCGCAGCAAGATGGATAGGTCTTGGGGAATGATAGTTTTGCAGCCAAAAGATCCGTCTCGGGTGGACCTGAGAGGTTGCTCATGTCTACGAATCACGACTTGATTGCTCCGGGCAAAAAGCATCCTGTGCAGAGAGGGGTGGAAAGCCTGTGTCAGACCGAGCCGGCGGTGATCGTCTGGGCTGGTTTCACCGGGACCATTGTGTTTTGGTTCCCACAGGGTTCACCCTTTCAGCAAATCTATTTTAAGACTGCCTTGGCGTGCGGGAGCGGGGTTGGTGCGAAGGGAGGCCCCGTCCTGGTCTCCCTGCTCTTCGCGTTGCCGGCCGGGAGTGGGAGGCAGCAGGGCAGCCCTGGGGCTGGGACCGGCCGCAGCATCCCAGCAGCACCAGTACCAGGCAAGGAGCCATCGTCAGGGCTCGTCGATCCGCCCCGCGAGGGCTTAGGCAGGCGGTGGATCACTGCATCTCGAGCTAGGCCAGAAAAGATTAAGCCGACCTAAGAATAAAAACAAGCCCCACGGTTGAACTGACTGGGATAAAATGAGAAAGCGTGCCAATCGCCCAGCTCCGGGAGGGGAAGGGATTAGCAACCCCGGGCAGATTACCGCCGCGCGTTTCAGCGCGCAGGGCAAGCCTTACGCTCCGGTTGCGCTTCCCGGGCTGGATGGGTTTCTTGTGCCTCCATTCCCAGTGCTGCAGCCAGGTCCCGTGTGTGTTTTGTCCCACTAACGACCAGTTAAGCAACTCCACGCGAATACAGGAGTTCAGACAGGGGCACGTTTCCAAGGAGAATAACCAGAGGGATCTCTCCCCATGAGGCCTTTGTTTCTATAGAGCCGCTCTCTTCCGCTACGTGCCGGATGAAAGGCGCAATGTATATAAATACATGCACTGTAATATACCATCCACCGATCACTGTGCCAGCAGCACGGACGGGATCCGAGTCTGCTCCCGGATAACGATTCCGCTGTCCCGTCTCCCCGTCCCTTCCCTTTCAAATTGGGGGTTGCTCCAAGGGGCAGTTCCTTGAAGCATCCCTCCCTGTGTGCTGGTGGCTTGGCTGGTTTCTAATATTTCCGCGCTGCAGCTGGAGTGCACGCCTGCAATCCAGACAAAAATGTGATTTTTTTTTTTTCCCTCCCACAACGTGACATTACAATTCTTGTCATGGAGATGGGACTGGGATCCAGAGCTGCACTTTGCCGTTCCCACTGAGAAGGGCTCGCAGAGGAGTTCGATGCCGTTAGCAGGATGCCATGCCATGAACCCCTCTTTGCTTGTGTCTCCTTTTCCCAGGGACATACCAGGGCCAGTGGGTCGGAGGGATGCGCCAGGGTTACGGCGTCCGGCAGAGCGTTCCCTACGGCATGGCTGCGGTTATCAGGTCACCCCTGAGGACGTCCATCAACTCCCTGCGCAGCGAGCACACCAATGGCACGGCGCTGCACCCCGACTCCTCGCCGGCAGTGGCCGGCAGCCCCGCCGTCTCCCGAGGTGGCTTCGTCCTCATGGCCCACAGCGATGCTGAGATCCTCAAGAGCAAGAAGAAGGGCATCTTCCGGCGGTCGCTGCTGAGTGGGCTCAAGCTCCGTAAGTCCGAGTCCAAGAGTTCCTTGGCCAGCCAACGGAGCAAGCAGAGCTCTTTCCGGAGCGAAGCCGGGATGAGCACGGTCAGCTCCACCGCCAGTGACATCAACTCCACCATCAGCCTGGGCGAGGGCGAAGCCGAGCTCTCTGTCATCGAAGACGACATCGACGCCACCACCACCGAGATCTACGTTGGCGAGTGGAAGAACGACAAGCGGTCGGGCTTCGGGGTGAGCCAGCGCTCGGACGGGCTGAAGTATGAGGGAGAATGGGCCAACAACAAGCGCCACGGCTATGGCTGCATGACCTTCCCCGACGGCACCAAGGAGGAGGGCAAGTACAAGCAGAACGTCCTGGTCAGCGGCAAGAGGAAGAACCTCATCCCGCTGCGGGCCAGCAAGATCCGTGAGAAGGTGGATCGGGCCGTTGAGGCGGCCGAGCGGGCGGCCACCATCGCCAAGCAGAAAGCGGAGATCGCGGCATCCAGGTAAGGTGGTCCCCGTCCCGACGCGGCGTCTCAGCAGGCTGTGGTTTGATAGGAGAAGTGGGATGAGACTTTTTGTGGTAGTAGACGCTCAGGGGTGGGTATTTTAGGGAAGCTGCTGGAGACAGGCAAGCTTTGTGGTGGGTGTCTGTCGGCGCAGGCCTGCCGACAGTGGTCGGTGCTATCCGGACCCCAGAGCGGGAGCGGGCAGCATCCTGGAAAGCCAGGCCTCATGGGTGGTGTTCCAAAAGGAGTGGACCCGAGCTGAATTGTCCTTCTGCTAATTTCAAGCAGGCTGTGGATGCATGACCCTCCCAAAACAGCTGGTGAGGCTGTGCAGGGTGCCCCAGCGCGGTGTGTTACGCAGGGTGATACCCTGAGCAGAAGAGCTCCTGGGATGCTGTTTGCCCGCGTCCTCTGTCTGACTTACAGCCAAGAGGAACCATCTCGGGGTTGGCCTGTGCTGCGAGGATTCCCAGCTATTTCTGTTCCCAAAAGAGGTTTTGAGTGGAAAAGCAGTCAAATCGCCGGCTGCAGCTGATGCTTGGGGAGGGTTTGCCCTGCCCGAGGCTGTGCTAGAAAGTGGCAGATCTGGGTGCCCAAATCATTCCTACAAACCTGGAGAAGCCCCCACGCCCCGGGCTGGCTGTAGCCATCATGGAAGTGCTCAGTGGTTCAGAGCAGGGACCTGATCTGGCTGAAAATCGACAGGAGGGAGCGAGGAAAGGGGTCGTGTCGAATTTAGGTCGAAACTAATTTAGGTCCAGCTCCCAGCTCAAAGCAGGGCCAGCTCAAGCACCTTGGGGCTTCGTTCCCTGCAGCGAGCGCCTAACGAAGAGGTGAGCCCGGGAGGAAAGGCTCCTCTGCTGAGTTCAGTGCCCTCTGTGTCACTTTTTGGGGAGGGTTTATGACAGCATGGTCATTCCTTTCTGCTTTCTGAGTCAGCGCTACGCAGAGCAGCCAGGCTGGGGACAAAGGGCTGGGGTGAGGGGAAAAACCCAGGTACCCCCTCAGTGGCCTGTGCTGGATTAATTGGGTTTGGATCATTTGTATGCAGAGTCACACTGGAAGTGGGTATCAGCACGTCTGCCGGTGACATCTCCGCAATGTGGATGAGACTGCAGGCCTGCTTTGGGTTTGATGATGTTTTCGAGCTGATGTTGTACCAAATTGTCAAAGCTTTGAGGAAAAAAAATTAAAAAATTCCCACTAGATTGCCAGGTAGGAAACAGACTGCAGAGCAGCGGAAAGGCCAGATCTTTCCCTGTGATCTGAGGATGTGAATGCCGCGATACAAAGGCCCAAATCCTGGAAATGTGGAGCTCCAGTCTGCTGTGGGATGCTGGGTCTGAGAACCTGAGCATCCTCTGTCCCCAGGCGCTGAAGGTCCTAGAAATCCGTGAGAGTGGGAGCTGGGAGAGATATGTCCCCCTCACGTTGGAAATACTTTAATGAGCTCTTGGCTTATAATGTTCCACCTTCTAATTATGAGAGAGAAGGAAAAAAATCTAATTAGACAGCAATGCCAGGGCAGGAATACCTTCCTCCCCCGTACCAGCCGGAGTAAAGCAGTCCTGAGGATTCTGGGAGAGCAGCAGCATTGCTGGGAGGGAGGATGCAGCCCGTGACCACGCGTGTGCGTGGAGGAGGAGAGACCACCCAGAGGACCCCTTCAATCATCAGTGAAGATGCCAAGAAACAAATGAACTGGAGTGCGCGGCTCCGAGGATGCTCCCGTGGAGACTGAACCTGGTCCCACCAGAAAACGCTCCGTCAGCAACCTGACATCTCCGTCCCGCTGCCCGGCTCCCTCCGCCCTTTGCGCTCGCTCTTTACTGGCCTGTCCTTGACACGTGGAAGAACGCAAGCGCGGCTCTTTTTGCGGCACAGCCATCGCCTGCGGTGCACGAGGTGCATTGAAAAGCCCTGTATTGATCCGCCGCGCAGCCCATCTCTCGCTGCGCCAGCCGGGGCCGGACAGACCCCAACGTGACGGGCGTTGGTGCTCGGTTGCCGACCGCCAATGACATCCGCGTCCCTGGGTCAATGGTTTGTGCTGAGGCCCCAAAACCCATCAATGACGAGCCAAACCGTTCGGCTGCGGGGTGGGTGGGAGGATTTTGGCTCTGCAGGGGACGCGGAGCGGGTGGGATTTGGCAGGCATGGTCTTGGCGGGTGTCTTGGGTTTGCAATTCGGCCGCAGGCGGGAGAGACCCAAGGACCTCCAAGTGCCAGAGAGGAGAGCTGCTTTCTCTGGAACCCACCATCCTCCAGCTCCAGCTCTTCCCCTTCGCGAGGGTTTTTGCAGGGACAATCTCTCCTCAGCCGCATCGCGGCACGCAGAACCAGAAGAGAGCAAGGTTTTACAAACCTAGAACCAGCTAGGAGAGCTTTCCTGTGATTAGTCCGATTAATTTTAACGCTTCTAAATGAATAAACACTCCCCTGCAGCGCCCACACCAAATTGCATCGGCCAAATGGAAAAAAAAAATGGACAAAACAGGAGGTGGGCGCATAGGAGGAGGAATCCTGATGCTCGTTTCGGTGGTTTCGGGGCTCAGAGGTGCAATATCCCCCCTGTACTGCCAACGTGAGCTCTGGCTTACCAGCACCCGGGGATTTTATACCAGCACTGGTGTGTGTG
This sequence comes from Tetrax tetrax, assembly GCA_009806455.1. Taxonomy (NCBI): domain Eukaryota; kingdom Metazoa; phylum Chordata; class Aves; order Otidiformes; family Otididae; genus Tetrax; species Tetrax tetrax. The sequence continues at coordinate 233,788 of WHYT01016739.1, read as the reverse complement.
CGTGTGTATTCTCTTCTGTCTAATAATATGGCTGAGTTCACTCTGCAGCCTTTCCCTTGGTGGGGGAAAATATGTGCCCACCCACGTATTTCATTAAATTTGTAAGAATTCAGTATTTTTGAAAACTCTACCGCTCTGTCAGATTTGGTTGGAATTGGCCAACACGTTCAGAAGTTATTAGTGTGGGAGTGATGGCATATAGATATATAAACAGCACAATCACATCAGCAAGCCCCATTTCCTGAGGAAAGTAGGCTAAAAACGTAGCGTCTCAAAGTTGTTTCAGTTTGAGCAGAGTACAATGGTAGCTGTGGCACAGAAAAGTAAGCTCATTTAAGGAATAGTTTTGAGGCTCTGTAGATGATTCTCCTAAATTTGCTTCGATGCAATTAAAATGGAATAACACTTTCTTTCCTCTTATGTCTCCCGTTCGCGGAAATAGTTTGTGTAAAGTCAACGGGCAAGAAGGGCTGTGAGTCAGCTCTGAAAAAGTACCATTGGTGTCAGCTACAGGTTCTCAGAGTAGCCAGGGAGGGAGCCCTTTTTCAGCCTGTTTGGGATGAAGGTGCAGAGCATCCTCAGTGTGCTATGGGGTGCTTCGTTCCCCTCTCGTACCGTCGCTCTTTCTGGAAGGGTGAAGGATGCGCTGGAGACACCGGCTCCCATCTCGTTAAGTGGTAATGTTGATACCTAAAGCAAATTGTCCATAGGCACTGGTGTGTTGTGGTCCACTAAAATGGACCACAGCCTCTGGACGTGGAGGATGGATGCATGTGGAGCATTGGGGCGCACTCAGGACCACCAAAGCAGACAGACCCTAGTTGTCTCCGGGATTTCCTTCCACTACCGCAGTTCAAGGTTCTGTAATTCATGGCTGGACTACTTAACGAGAGGAAGGGTGCTAGGGATACGAGTCCCAGAGACGGGCGGCATTTGGGAAGCACTCGGCTCCTCTCCAGCACCAGGTTCGTGGGTGCCAGTTGTTCTGCACCTTAAATAAGCGCTCCTCAGAGCAGCCGATGCCCTGGCACCCCGGGGGGGTGCTGCGCTCAGGTTAGTCCTAAGTAACGCACTTCCAGGCGTAATTACAGCCGAGCCTTTCACCGATGATGAGAAAGATATAATTAAGCTCGATAGTCTCAGGAGGAGTCGGGCTACAAATTAGCACAGTGTCGTTCAACTTCAGAAAGGGAAACGGGAGAAAAAAAGGAGAAAGGAAGTGGATAAAAACAACCTGGTAAAGGAAAATGTTTGGACTCAGCATGGATGCTCCTTCAGGATGCTGCAGCGAGGGCAAAGCCTCCGTCCGCGTTTGACGTACAATGGGGAGCGGGAAGGCGAGAAAAGCCCCGGAGAGCTGAACAGCAAAGTGCAGAAGGCTGTTTGAGCCAAGCAGGTATTTTCTTCAGAAAAATGGAAATGCAGCCCGGGCAAAACCCACAGAAAAGAATAGATTCTGCAGTTCTGATCCCAAACGTTTTAAGTTGCGGTAATGTCACTACCGGCAGTACGCCGAGCCATGATAATGCTGCTTAATGCTCTCTCAGGCCGGTGCCTGCAGCTTTTGCACTTAGCTGCGCCTGATTTCGGGTTTCTGCCGGCTTTTCTGCTGCCGGGGGGAGGTGGCTGCGGGGCCCCCGCATTCGCCTGGCCCCAGTCCCCGCCTCGTGCTGCCGGAGGGGCTTCCGCTGCGGATGGAGAAGGGAGAGGAGGAGGGATGGGGGTGAAGGGGAACGCCCCAAAAGGGTTACGTGTCCCCTTCCTCGGGTTGGGACGGCAGCAAACTGAAGCAGAAAGCGGTGATGACTGAACCGGCTGCAAGGACGGGGCTGAGTGAGCTCGTCAGGGATCAGACCAAGCGTGCTGGGGACTCCTGCTACCTTTTCCAGCCCCTCTTTGGGCACCTCTGGGTCCGGGTGGGGCTTTCTCTATTTATGCCCCTTTCCCTGCTGAGGCTGTGCAAGCGTTCAGCATCCGCAGCTCCCCATGGCACTGCGTTTGGGGAGGTGGCACCCATTAGTTGGGGACTGATGGGGTCACTGCCGGCATCGCCTGGTACCCACTGGGCCTCATGCACCCTCTGTCTCTTCCCAGTCTCTCCATCCTTTCCTTGAGGGGTGCAGAGGACAGGGCAACAGGGAGAAAAGCACAGAGGGGATGGATGGAGGGGACTTTACCACTGCCAGAGAGCTGAGCGGGGCTGTGGCAGAGCATCTTTTCCCTCAGCCACCTCCCTCCCCTCCTCCTGCCCGGGCACAAGCTCCCGCGTGTTGACAGGGGTCAGGCGATACCGCGGCGGCGGCGATTAGGATCAGCTGTTCTTCCTCCCGTTGGTGTGTCGCTGTCAGCCGGGATGAGACGGGTACCTCTGACTCACGCCAAGCACGATTTCCACCTCTGGTCCAGGACGCTCGAGGAACCGTGCGGATCCCCGGGTGGCATCCCGCAGCATCGCGTCCTTACCCATTGCCGGCCCTTGCGGGACCTGCGCCGTGACTTTTTAAGTCCTCCTGCAATGCCAGTTTAATAACTTCCTGCTCAGACAGGACTTACGGCGTTAAGCCCTTTTTGCAGCCGTGTCAAAAGTCAGGACTGGCTGGCACGCGAGCCCTGCGTGTCCCCAACTGCCACCCCGCTGCCGCGCAAGGGCGGAGGAGCGCGTCCATGCGCAGGCATGAACAGGCTGGGAAATTAAGTGCCTTTCGTAGGAATGATGCTTTACAAAGTAACCCAACTGGAAAAACCTCAGTAAGGTCTGTTTTAGCTTCCAGGAGAGCAGCTCAGCGTGGGTTTTGCTAGTCCCTCTCCTTCCATTGCTCTCCCATCCTTCAGCCACGACGGCCGCTCCCGACTCGGCGGCTGCCACCGCCTTCCCTGTCCCCTGAGCCAAATATGAGCTAAAACACCCCAGCACCCAAATTATGCGTTTGTTTGTATAATCGTTTCCAACGTTGCTAGGGTCGGGATGAAGTAACACGGCCAGAGCGGCGATTCACAGCCGGTTGGATTTGCCGTGGTCCCATCCAGCTCTGCCCTCCTCCCTGCGCTCCTTGGGGAAGGTGTCCGAAATCCACGCGGTCCCGGCAGACACGGCAAAGCGGGGCTGGAGAGGCTGGTTTGGCTGTAGAGTGAAGCAGGAGAGGGGTTTGGGGATGCAGGAGGAAGCGAAACGCCCAGCGGCAGAGGCGGGATGGGAGAGCCGTGCGGATGCCGGAGCGCGATGTGCCGGTTCCGGCTCCGCGGTCGCTTTTGCAGCAGGACCAGATGGGAACGGACAGGGATGGCACTGGTTGGCAGCGAGGCAGGGAAGGATGGCAGGGTGATTCACTCCTGGCAGCCACCGCTTCCACGGGAAGGGGCTGCCCCGGAGAGCTGGGCAGGAGGTGAGGGGCAGCATGGGGGGCCGAAGGGGAGGCTGCCTCCTCTTCCTCTTCTCCAGTATCACACAGCAGCCCAGATCACCTGCCTGGTTTCTACTCCAAGCCTTTTTACCAGCTTAGTGCATGGGCTGAGCTGAAGAAGAGGATGGTGAAGCCTCTTCTTCACGCTGATGCCTGCTAGCTTTTGGGTGGAGCAGCCCTTCATCAGATGGGGAGGAAAAAAAAAGAAAAAGCCAACAGCAACAACAAAAAGCTTGCCCCTGATTTTCCTTTCTGCTGCCTTTCCTATTCAACGAGCAGAAACTGCAGCATTGCTTTTGTCAGCGATCTTTGGGAGGGAAGGGAGAGATCCTCCCCCAGCCTGCGCAGCTGCCTGGCTCGCAGCCCCGTCCCTCTCCTCCATCCTCATCCTCGCCCTCCGCGGGGTGCAAGGAGACTGGTGGGGGGCACACACAAACCCGCGGCCAGGCCCAAGGACCAGAGGCGAGGGATGCTGGCTGTAGCATCCCAATGCCACCACGTCCCACCGCCCTAACCCCGCGGCCGTGTTGATGGGAGCTGCCGTGTCCCTGCACGCCGAAGCTTCGATAGCAGAGGGGAGCTGAGGGGAAGGTTTGGGGTTCCTACGCTGCCTTCCCATCTCGTGAGAGGGGTGTGCATGCTTTTTTTCCTCTCCCAGCTCCCGTTTTGGGTTTCCTGGCATGCGTTCCTCCGGCTGCGCTGCTCCCACCCCAGCCGCCCACCCACCTGCTTCCCTGCAGCAACAGCCCCAACACCCCCAGGCTCCTGTCCCCCCACAAAGCCCCTTCCTCCCTGGAGAGAGGTGAAAGCAATATCAGGAGCACAACTGCGATGAAAATGCAGAGCTGGGCAAAAATATTGAGTATTTCCCTTGCTGGTGTTCATGAGCCTCACTTCCCCCCGCAGCCAGAGACTGGGATGCTGGGAGAACCGGCACCACCATGGCGGGAGCGCGGCGGCCAGGCTGGGGGCTCCCCATCCCTCAGTGCTCTTGCAATAATTTTGAAAAACCTTGAGCAATGAGGTTTCTGTCGCCTCCTCCATGCAGGACAAATGACAAGCTGTCCTGGCTTCCTAATCCAGGAAATTAAAGGATTTGACCATAGACCCTGCTAAGCGAATTTCCCCCCTGAAAATCCCAGGGGGATTTAACCCATGGATCCGACTGATTATCCCTTTAAAGTTGTGACTAAGAAAGGTCCCCATTCTTCAGGGTGCTGAGCACCCTACAATCCCATCGCAGCGGTGACGCGGCTGTGCCCAGCGCTCAGCCTGCCGTCTGGTGAGACCTTTTCCATTTTATCCCGCCGCCACTGCAACTACAGCCCGAATCCGCCCCATCCCGTCCCCGTGTGTCACCCTCCAGGGACATGGCATGTTATCTGGGGATTGTTGGCTTTCCCGATTTGGCATCAGGAGCAGCCCATGTGGGAAACGGGCTGGGTGCACCCCGATGGGAGCCGGGTGGGCTCTGTGCTGGCAGCACCAGCTCCCGTTTCTGGACCTCGATGGCAGAGGGGAGCACAGGACCAGGCCATATAGCTTGGATAAATCAATTCTGCTCAATTAAAGCACATCTGGTGTCCATCCCCAAAGCAAAACCTGCTGGAGATGGTGATCCCAAGCAAGGCAGGGTCAGGGGACACTCTGCCACGAAGCATCCTCATGAGCCTTGATGGCTCAGTGGCTGCAGCCATCTCTCCGTTATCCGGCTGTGTCTCTCTCTGCTCTGTCTCATCCCCATAGCACGGAGGTGAAACATAAATAATTAAAAGCCCAGATTCCCTCCTGGCAGCGCTGGGCTCCGAGTCCCTTCCCTTGTTGTGCTGCTGGCTGCTTCAGTGGAAATTTTCATGGGCTTTGCCTTGGAGGCAGCACAGACCTGCAAACCCCGGGGCCAGCTACTGGCCTTGGGACACGGCAGCTTTTGGGGACTGGAAAGGGCTCCCGCCACCCCAGCGTGTCCCCAAGGGCAGCATCCCATCCCGGGAATCCCGTGGGATGCTCAGGGTGCACGGGGACTAGCAGCACCCACCAGCTGAGGACCAAAGCCGGGTGCAGACCCAGCAGCTCATGCGTGGGCTCACCCTGAGATGCCTCACAAGCAGTGGGAGATTTGGGGGTGCAGGCTGGCTTTTGGGCTCCTGGGGGCTTAAAAACCCCCAGGCAATAGGGAGGGGAAACCCATGCAGGCGGCAGGGATGAGGGAAGCAGCTCCTCCTTGGTGGGCTCTGAAGTTTGAGGCAGGCAGGAGCTGCTCGTTGCTGTGGCAACTGGGATGATATAGATTTCCCCCCCCCCGCCCCCAGTCCGCAGGGCTGTGGCCGGCACTGGCACCGCAGAGGGGTCTGCCCACCGCTGCCTGGGCACCCAGGGCTGAGCAGAGCCCTGGAGGCACCCCCAGCCCCAAATCCCTCCTGCCTGCACCCACCGCGGCTGTGGAGGTTATGGGGGACTGGGTGACGTGTGCCACGGGGCCGGGTCAGCCCCGGGCAGAGCTCAAAACGACGAGAAATTTCACCAAACGCTCCCGGCCCCTCCGTCCACCCGAGCTGCAGAGGCCGCTGACAGCAGCCTGGCGCTGAACAGATTTCTGCAGCGTTTTAGCGTCCGATGTTGCTTTTGGTGGGGCTGATTTGGTGGGTGCTGTTTCCAGCTGGGATTTCTGTGCACGTCTGTGTCTGACCAACCCCTGCACTGGTGGTACCCTGGGTTTGGGTCCTTGTCCCCGCTCAGCACCTTCCAGGATGGCGTTATGCAGTGGGGTTGAGGGGGTGCTGCCCGTAAGGTGCCACTTACGCAGAGAGAAGTTTCCCTGAATGTGGCCAGCGGTGCGCGGAGCGGTGCCCACCTCCAGCATCTCGCTCCAGGTGGGCAACCAGCCTCCTCCCAGCTGCCTGGAGCAAGACACGGACATATTTGCTTTCCAAGAATCTCTTGGTGGTAGAAATGCATTTTTCCATCGCTCGAAGGACCGGACCATTTTAAAGCATCCCTGTCACATCACCCAGAAGGGTCCTGTCTCCTACCCCACAGGGCTGAGAAGTCCCAGAGGGCGAGGCTGGGCATCCACCTGCTCTCCTCCGACAGCTGGAGAGCATCCGCCAGTGCTCCTGAGGCCGTTTCAGCTCCGTGTCTTGGCCTGAGTCCAGACTGTGCTGGAACTAAAATATTAAATTCAGTTAAACAAGTTTGGGGTGGGTTTTGCTGCTGGGGTGTTGGCTGATTAAAACTGTGTGGCCAGAGGTACGGCATGGATCGTCCCTGTCCATCAGCCATCACCTGGGGGAAGGAGGACTCATGGAGGGAGGACACCATGGGCTCAACGTGGCTCCAACAGTATTAAAAAAAAAAAAAAAAGGCCTGAAAAGTTCGTTTGCCAAAAGTCTGTTTTGCTCAAGGTGACCAAAACCTGTGAAACTGCCAGAGCGTTTCAGCCAAAAACCCAAAGGGGGTGAAGGGTCAGGAAAGGAAAACAAGACTTTTTCTTGCGGTTCTGTTGTGTTTTGCTTCAGAATTTGGTTTGACTCGTCCTTTTTTTGGGCACTGAATTGAAACTGGAATTCAATGGACAGATCTGCTTTCCATGCCTGATGTCGCCTCCCTCACCTGGAGTTTGTTCCTTGAACTCCCCAAATCCTCTTACTCCGAGCACTTTTCCCTTGGCTGTAGGGAAAAGCCCCTAATGATTCCCAAAGGGCCAGGCTGTGCCGATGGCTCCTCAAAGGGATCTGAGGGCTTTCCTGGAGGCAGACCAGAGGCTCCCTCGGCCCCCTCCGCCCATGCCCTGGTTGAGTTTCCCTCTCTGCGCTGCATTCGGCACCTTTGGCATCGAGGTTTCCACCCTGCTCTTCATCCCATGCATGGCGTCAGCCAACCCAGGAGGTCAGTGTGAAAAATGAGGAGGAACGGCCTGTTTTGGGGAGACTTCTGGTGATGGAGGCCAGAGTGGGATGCTGATGGTCCCACCAAATCCTCCTGGGGCAGGTCATGGCAGGAGGAGGCACCTGGTGTCCTCCAGGTCACACCCAGCCAGGCTTTTTCTAAAAACCTTCATCCATCCTGCAAAGGTTGCTCCAAATTCGTGGCTGGACTGGGGGTGATCATGTCCTGACCATGTCTTCCACCCTCCCCTCCTCAATAAATCCAGGAGGATGGGTAAAGTCACACCAAGCCACCCATCCAGACCCACCATGGTCAAGCCTCCCACCAAAATCTGAGCGTTTCCCCGGCGTAATGAGCACAGGGAGGGGCTCACGAGGCTTTTGGTGGCGCCGCCTTTGGAACCAGCCTTGCCCGGAGACAGGGCGACGCAAGCGGAATGCGGGATCCAGCCTGGAGCCGTTACCGTCAGCAGCGCGTGCAGCCAAACGCAACGCTCCGCGTGTCCAAGCGGGCTGAGTTATGGCTGCTGGGGGAGCTGTAACTTGGCCTGGCGTGCGTTTAAAAACCTCCGCCCCGCTGCGGCATTGATGTAGGGCTTTGCTGCTGCTCTGCTTTTGCATTTCATACAGACAGGATAGATCCGCAGTGTGCTGGTGACCCAGCGCTGCCCAGGTTCCTTGGAGCCTTTGTGCCTTCGCTTGCTTTTTTTTTTTTTTTCTTCTTTTTTTCTTTTCCTTTTCCAAGCGTTGGTAGTGATTTCTTCCACCCTGTTTTGCCTCCTGCCTGCGCGTGGCAGGACCGTTTGCAATGCGCTGTTTTGGCACGGGGGTTCAAGGAGCGTGGAGGGCTGTCTGCCGGCACCCCGCGAGGGCAGGGGGTGAAGAGGGGACGTCAGTGCTTCCCTTTCCCTCTCGCAGCCGCCTTTTCCATTAGGTACAGGGCAATTATCCAGTAAAATCATGGAAACCTGCCCCATCCAAACCACGACAGCTGGAAAGGAGGCAGCACCCCCCTTGCTCCTTCCTTTCCCTTGAAGCTAACTCTTCCCAAACCCTGCTCCAGGCGGGTTCCCGCAGGATTTGCATCACCACCCATCGCTTTCCAGAAGATGAATGCTCCCAGAAGACGCGTGCTTCCAGAAGATGTTCCCAGCATCACTGCAATTCTCTCATGCCTTCCTCGGCTTAAGGGGAAATCCCATTCCCGGAGCTGGAGTTCGCTCTTGCTGCCTCCGTGTCCAATTTGGGAGAGGGGGCTTCCCCGAGCTTGGCTGTGTCCCGGGGGCAGCTCCCTGCCCCATCGCTGCCCGTCGCTGCCCAGTTTGAGCCAGCAAAGCGCCAGGGCTGGAGCGAGGCCAAACCCATCACCTTCGGTCGGTCCAGCTGGGACAGCGGTGGAGACGGCGGCAGCAAAGCCGTCCCTTTTCCCAGGCAAAGCCCGGCTCTCGCGCGTGGGTTTGGGCTGGCAGGCGCCGAAGCGCCGGGAGGAGCAGGTACTGCCTGGTCGTGTCGCTCACCCGCATCCTCCGTGGCTTCGTTACCAGTGACAGATGGCAGGAGATGAGAGTCCCTCTCCAGATGTTAATTATCTTGCGAGCTGTAATTAACATCTCAGGGCAGCCTGCGCATCGTCGCCGGTGCGAAAGACCCCTCAGCTTTGCCCTTGCTGGGGGGGCAAAAAATTAAAAGGAAGGAAACCCACCGGGAAGGGAATGCACGGGTCTGCCCAGCTCTGCTTCTTCTGCGCATCCCTTGGCTGGAGGGGGACGCTGGCAGCATCCTGGCCAGCGGTGCCACCTGAGCCTTTGGGTACCAGCCCCCCTGCTGCCGTTCGGGCCACGTTTCTCACAGGATTTTGGGGATGTGCCATTTGATTGTGTTCCATCCCCGTCCCCCAAGTCACCGTGACTTCGCACCATTACGTGTTGTGAATTCAGTTCTCCAGCAAAACTCGTTTTGTCTACTCAAAGGCAAGGCACAAGACAGAAGGACACAGCCTGGGATTTTTTTTTTCTCTCTTACTTGGGTTAAAAAAATGATAGTTCAGTGCAAAATGGCAAATGATGCCGTGGTGAATTCGCTCTCCATTTGTAAGCTCCAAAAATATAAATGTAGAGAAGAATCCAGTACAGGTGCCTGGAACTATGAGCTAAATGGAAACTGGCTCCAGCTCCATTTCCATGAATTTCGGAGCCCCCACGCGTGCCGTGCCCCAGCCAGGACACGGGCGCCTGCTCTCCAGCTGGCTTGGGAGAGGTTTTCCCCCGTAACGTGACATTTCCCAGTGTAGAACCACGGGGAAACTCAGATTCGGGCTTTTGACCACAACATTTTCCATACTTCTCTGTGTTTGGCTTTATGGAGCAATAACAAACGCATGCATAGAGGTTGGTTCTTTTTTTCAGAATTAAAGGGTTTGACTTTTTTTTTTTTTAAATTCAGCATTTTTCTCTTGAACTGTGACTTTTCAGAGCCATTTTTTCACTTTCGCCCCCTCTGCCCCACGCGATCCCAGCGATCCCCAGCCCTTCCCTCTCGCTGAGGGGAGGATTCCCACTCCTCCACCCAAGCCCAGGCAGGGGTGCTCCACCCTCCCATCCCAAAATCTCCATCCAGAGCCGGCCAGTCCGGCAGCGGGCGCGGGGAAGCCAGGCTTTCTCTTTGCTATGCGCGGCGCCTGCTTTCTGTCTGGCTGCGAAGAGCCCGAGCGGAGGTTTTTGGCTGCATTACGTCACGTCAGAGGTCACATTAGCTGCTTTTTTTCTCTTGATTAAGAATTCCAGCGATGGGGCGGGGGGGAGGATGGAGAAAAAGGCAGACGGAGGAAGCGGGCAAGGCGAATATGCTTGCGATAAGCAAGTAAATGGGGATTTATGCCCAGATAGCTAATTGGTGTGTCTAATATTCCACCCCCTGAGCACCGGCGCTGTATTACTGCCTTCACAAATCACTCGAGGCGAGCCTAGTGCAATAACAAGCCAGCCAGGAGAGCTGTGAAAAGAGTCGAGCTGGAATTAAGAGTGGGTTTTATTGGGGCAATAAATGCCAGATAGGGAAAAATAACCAACAGGTTGTTAATTGCTGCCACCTCCCCACTCCCTGAAGGAATTGTCTAGACAGAGCCTGGCCCTGGGTCGCGCCTACCCCGGCCCTCGCGATCCGGTTATTGTGCCAGTCTTTTGGGGCCGGAGAGGTGCCGGGTGTGGGATGCTGTTCCCGATGAAGGATGCTGAGCCGAAAGCCGTGCCGGGGCAGCGGGAGGCAGGAGGGGTGCTGCGGCTCTCCCCAGCTCTGCCCTGAGCCAGAGATGCTCCCGCAGAGGTAGAAGCCAGACAGTCTGCGGCGGTGATTAATAATTCAATCCCAATTTGTCCCAACGTGAAGACCAGCCAAGCCTCCTCCCCTCCTTGCAGGCAGGGGTTGAGATGCCGCCCCGAGCAGGCAGAGCTCATCCCTCCCCGGTGCTGGGAGCAGCTATCGATCCCACGCCGGCACGGCCGGGAGCTGGGAACGCCTCTCCTTGGCCATCGGATAGCCTTGGGAGAGGGCTGCGTCGGCGCTCAGCTTCTCCCCTCGGCTCAGGGCTTCGATTATCGGCATCGATCACTCGGGGAGTTTCGCTTTGTGTTTCTTGGTGCCTCTTGGCTTGATGCAATTAGGGCCGGATCCTGCTCTCCGCTGCGCCGGTGGGAGCATTAAATAACGCCTGGCGAGTCAATCCAGTTGAGGGGCTCGCGCTCATGCAAGGCTGGGTGGTTGGGCTGAAAATCTCCTTTTCCTCACCTTGTCCAGCATCCCTTCCCGGGACAAAGCACATCCCAGTCTTCCCTGTGAGCCCCTGAGCCAGCCCGGTACAAAACAGAGCCGGGGTCGGAGGGGAGAGCAGGGCGCCGGGTCTGAAACGTGCTGCAGATGCTCTCTCTGAATTTTTCCTGAAGTATTTTCCTGCAGCTGGTCTATGTTTTAATTGAATTTTGCCATTTGAAAAATACATGAACCTCTGTAATGGAGGGAGAAAACATTCCTCCTGTAAGAAGATAAAAACACATTAAAAAAAAAACCAAAAAACAAAAAACCAACCAAAAAGCTGCCTGATTACATATTGACCTGAGAGACAAAGTGGATCCGATGGAGCCAGCCTGCTCCCTTAGGAAAACTTGAGGCTGTTCATTGTGTCCCAGGATGAGCTCACTGCCTGGTTAACTCCATCCTTGCCACTTGTTTTCCATGAAAATATGGACCGCAGGGTTTTCTCCTTTTATATGGTCAGAGGAGTTGAAAAAACTGCATTGAAGAAGGCTTTGGTAATAATTTTAAAAAATTTTCCTTTAAGCTCAGCTTTCTTTTCTGGAAATCTTGCCCATACGATTCTTTTTCACATACTTTTGCTCCAAGAGTCTGTTACCTATTTTTATTGAAGAAAAACCTGCTTCTCCTCTGGGAATGCAAGGGGAAAAGGGAACAAGGACGGTGACTCCCAGCTCACCCTTTGCACTATTACTGCGCTCAGAGAAAGCTGGATGGAGATGAAGGGCTCGGACACAAAACAGGTTTCTTGTGACACCGGTTGCTGTCCCTGCAATTGCAGATTTTGCTGAGTTCACCTTTTTTTGGCCAAACAGGCCCCAAGCATCAGATCTGCAGCAGCAGCCCTCCCATTGGCTCCTCACGCAGGCAGAGCCGGTCCAGCGTCGCTGTTGGCATTCCTAAAAAGCCAAGTTCTTCCTTTCAGATCCGTTTCTTCCAGCTTCTTCTAGATTAGCTGGAACCGATAAACTTGGCAGTGCAGATCGCTCGCAGGTATCATCCCCTCCCTTGTCAGTTCTGGCCAAATCACAAGAGATCTGCAGAGATTTACAGAAATCTGTTTGGTTGCGATTTTTCCCTGCCTCCTGCCAGCTCTTCTTGCCAGTTTGACCAGTTGCCTGGTCATCCTCCGAGAGGAGTGAGTTGGCTTGGGAAAAAAATAAAATTAATAAATAAAATATCTCAAGCCCCCGGACCCTTGGGTCTCAAGAGCTATAAACCACCCCCACCATCACCCCTTTGGCTTTTCCCAGCCCCGTCCTTGGCGAAACACCTCCCCCAGTTCAGCTTGGATGGGCGAGGGCGCTAAGATGTGATGTAGAGGTTGTGACCCTCTTCCAAAGTCCTTCTGCGCTTGCATCTGCTGATGCCCAGAGAGCTCCGGCCGTCTCCCTCACCCCGGGATGCGTCGCTCCTTCTCCTCTGCTCGTCCATCGATGGTGGAGGAAGCCCAGGGGAGCACCTTCGAGCTGATGGGCAACTTTCAGCCAGCTCAGATGGGACGAGAGGGGCACCGCGCTCTTGCCAACAACAGCTTTGGTCCAGCAGGCTTGTTACGGGATGGAGGACACCACGGGTGGTAATGAAGGAACAATGGATCTGTTTAATTCCTCCCATCCCTGAGCATCCCTAGTCTCCTCCTCCAGCCGTCATGAATCCGTTGGGAAGGATCCAGCCTTATTTTGACCGTGGTTTCCTGTATAGCGTCTCTGTCTGGGAAAGATTAATGGGAGCGCTTGCGGCGGGAGGAGAAGAGTGATTAGATCGGGCCCCATCTACGTGTCGTGGAGAAAAACCCGCTTTACAAGGAAATAAACTCCAGCAATTAACCGGGGAATTAAGATTTAGCGCACGCTACGAGCAGCAGGCGTGTATAAAGGAGACAGCTGTTAAATTTAGTATGTGACAAAGTCAGGCGAGCGCTAACGGGATTACTTGCATTTATTTGGGAATACTGATGTATTTTATTATGCAACCTATAGATCATCGTAATTCTGCTTTTCACTCCGACGGCGCCTCTCCTCCAAGCATCTTAGAGAGCATTACAAACAATTAAGCCTGCCTGCGCCTCTGCGCAGCGCGCGACGCTAGATCCGCTTTGTGGGAATTGAGTATATTTGAGATTGGAGGTGACTTAATTAATGTGTGTGATTGTTAACTCTTCCTGGGCCAAAGCTTCTAGTTGCTGTTCTTCCTGGGCTGATCCTGGAGTCCGCAGGGATGGAGTAGTCCAGAAGTCACTGGAGTGAGTTTTCCAGGGATGGAAATCCATCTGTCTCCCGGGGAATGGTGATTTTGACTCATTTTGGTGAAAAAAGAAGGGATGAATGCTGGAGAAGGGAGCATGGTTTGGGTGGTGGCTCCACATGCCCTCTTCCAGTGTGACCTCCCGCTCTGCAGACACCTTCGTGTGTCCCCAGGACCCTTGGAAGCGACACAAGCTGCTTTTCGGTGCTTCCAGCCTCCTTCCCTGGCAAGAAGGGACCGATAACTGCCTGCAGTCGTGTCTCCAGGGAGGAGTTTGGGGAGGCAGGGTGCAATCCTGCCTGCTGGGTTTGGCCCCGGCACTATCAGACGTGATTAATCCTTTGTGTTGGGCCAGGGGGAGGGCAGCCTGCTCTGGAAATGTGCTGCAGTCTGGGTGGGACAGCCCCTTCCCTGACCAGTCTCCAGTTTGAGGAGACGGCGGAGAGACAGATGGATGGAGGATCTTCGGGAGCCGATGTCCAGGCCACTGAGAAGCTCCCGTGGAAGATGCCAGCCTTTTTCACAACCTCATGGAGTCGGCATCTCAATTTTAATCCTCAGATGAACCGTTGTTGGCACTGGGGTGGTCTATCAGTGGGTCTGATGCCCCAGCCTTTCCCACCGACCACATTTGTGCCAACAACGGGAGCAGTTTGCTGCGGCTCCTGCTCAGAGCATCCCTGGCCAGGTGTCTCGCCCGGGCTCGAGGAGGTGGCAGTGCACGGACGCGCGCACGCCCCGTTTCGTAGCCCCAGCTCGTGCTGCACGACGCAACGCCAGGCACGTTACCGGCCCTGTTTTCCATTTATAGGAGCCTGTCAGAAATGGCACTCCTCTCCCAGCAGATGTCGAAAAATTAGAGGGAATTCAGAGAGCGGCAGGGAAAAAAAAAAAAAAAATGATTAAAGGAGATGGAGGGCCTGATTTTGGAGGGAAAAAGAAATCAGCTGAGCTATTTATAACGCTGCCTGCACCAGGGTGGGTGGGAACAGGCGGGTTTTGAAGTGCTCAGCAAAGGGGAAGGGGCAAAGCAGCCGCCGAAGGATGCTCGCGGGAGCGCTGCGGAGTCGCTCATCCAGAGTGAAAAAAAAAAAAAGCGCCAAGAAAAGCGCGTTAAGGGGCGTCAGAGGCAGAACCGGTGGCAAGCCCCCGCTCCTACCTCTGCTCTCGGCGACGAAGCGCGCTTGTATTTACATCTACATCCAGCGTTTTACGCAAAACGTGCGGTAGCGGGGGTGGAAATCTTTGCTTTTTCATCCAAAAGCAAATGGTTTTGGTTAAAAAAAAAACACCCTATCAGCTTTAAATTCATTTAATTCAGCCCCAGAGGAGATGCAGGCAGATGTTGCTGCAGCCAGCTGGGGTCCCCGACGGAGGGATGCGGGATGGAGGGGACCAGTCCACTTCAGGGTGATGCATCCCCGGGGGATCACAGCATCCTGTCCCTGTTTCCAAACCAATTTGCAGACTGAGCAGCAGCTCACGAACATCTTATCGATGTGGCATCACCCGTTTCCCAACGAGCCCCAGCTCCCGGCGGCTACTCCTCCACTGGGGTCGGGGCAACGGGGTTTCGTGGGGGCAGTTTGGGTTTCTCCGTGCCTTGGCCTGCCGAGGGAAGCTGCCTAACGCGGTCCTTGTCTCTCTGCTTGCCTTGCAGGACCTCTCACTCCAGGGCCAAGGCGGAGGCGGCTGTGACGGCGGCGCAGAAAGCTCAGGAGGAAGCGAGGATCGCCAGGATCACTGCCAAAGAGTTTTCGCCTTCCTTCCAGCACCGGGAAAATGGTCAGTGCTCGCCGCCGTGCCGGTCCTGCGGACACGGCTTTCTCCCCATGCTGCTCTCTGCCCCGCTTGGCCCTCCTGAGACCCAAAACCCCCGAAAATGAGCCCTGTGCAGAAGCTTGGTCTTTGCCCGCAGCTCCCAGTCCTCAGTAGGGCTCTTGGGGTGGGAAACCGCCCCGTGACACCGCTTTTCAGGGGTTTTAGCACAAAGCTTTCCATATTCAACACTTCCACTCT
This sequence comes from Tetrax tetrax, assembly GCA_009806455.1. Taxonomy (NCBI): domain Eukaryota; kingdom Metazoa; phylum Chordata; class Aves; order Otidiformes; family Otididae; genus Tetrax; species Tetrax tetrax. The sequence goes on along the minus strand of WHYT01016739.1, from coordinate 218,430 downwards.
GTGCAATCCTGCTATTACAGGAATCTCCTCTTTTCACACCAAAACACTCCCATTTTTTTAATTCATAGTAGATGATTACACAGAAAAAAAAACCCAACCAGAGCTCCGAAAGCAGAATGTGAACACGGATGATGCCAGAGGCAGTCACTGATTCTGTCCCCGTGGCTTTTTATGGTTCATTACTTCTTTTGAACGCTTGGACTTGCAGAGCTGGGGCAGCAGCGTTGGGACCTAATCCATCACTTGGGTGTGCAAATCGGTCGCGTGTGCGTGCAAAGGTGTCAGGGAAATGTACGTCTGAGGTTTGCCCAGTGGCTCTTCCTTCCCTCCATCATCTTCCATGTTTCTTGTTGCTTTGTCCAAATTTTTGCTCGTTGGCAAGAGGCTTGGGCTCAGCGAAGGAGGAGGAAGCCGAAGCGAAGCCACGGTTGGGCAGGGGTCTGCAGCCGGTGGGCACACGGGGACGATCCCGGGAGTGAGACAGGCTGCTGCCAGTGGGAGTGGAAAGCTCCAAGTCCCCACAGCAATAATTAACATAGTAATTAATAGATGTGAATGGTTTTATTCAAAAGTATTCCTGTACCAAACCCTCATTAGGAGGCGTCTGTCATTATTTTCTCCCCCTTCCAGCTCTCTAACTGAAGATTACTCATCCGCTTTAATTGCTCCAGGGGCCGGTGCCGGTGACTCATGTTGGCGCTGCGGTTCACCGAGGCTGGGGAAAAGGGATCGTTGCATTTTTTTGGACCAGCCGGCCCGTGCACGAGTCCTCACCTCACCGCGGCACGGAGGCTACGGGGGCGGCCGGGGGCATCCCACGGCTTGGCGGCTATGAGCCAGATGGGGTTTGGGGTCTGGGTCCAGCCCTCAACCTGCCTGAGCCGGGGCGGCGTAGGGAGCGAAGCGTCGTGTACGGGTGGGTGTTTCGGGGGGCAGAGGATGCAGAGTCCCTCGCAGCCCCCTGCTCGCTGGGTTGAAGCGCAGCCCTGTTCAAACACCGCTCGGCGTTTCTGCTGCCGCAGAAGTCCCATTTGTACATCAGAGATCTGAGCTTCCTCACAAGGCTGTGAGGTCCCAGGGGCTTCCTTAGCCCTGAGAAATTCCTCATCTCCATTTCCTCTTGCTGAGAGACTTTGCTGGTTTAAATCACCTCTTGAAAGGATATTTCAGGGTAATACATTTTTTACTAGCTTGTAGATGGGGACACGGTGCTTGACTTGCGCTGGGGCTCGTGGTTCCGGCGCGCGCGTCTGGGCAGGTTGTGTGCGAGTGAAGCGGCGGGGAGGGAAAGGAGTTTCCACTTAGAGCACATTAAAAAACAAACACACCATCCAAGACGTGTCGGATGAGAGCAGGAGAGCCTGCGGACCAAGTCAGGCAGATGATAGCTAGGAGCAGCCACGTCGCCCCGCAGACCCCGTAACCTCAGGCTGCAAATGGCCTGGGTGGGGGGTGGCTGGCTGGGGGGAGCGGCAGCAGGGCCGGGGCGAGCTGCTGCCACGCTGCCCGGCGTGGTGGGAGCTGGATGTGCCCACCTGGCAAGGTTTTGTGGGTGCGGTGTGCCACCCACCTTCCCAACATCACAGGGGATTTCATCCTCGCCCCAGGCACCCTGGCCTGGACCGTCCCCGCAGCGCCTTTACCTGGAAAAAGTGAAAATACCCCCGCTCAGTACCCTGCTCACCCTCTCCCCTGTGGTTTTCCATCTCTATCTGCCTGGGGACATCTCCCACGTCCCCATCACGCTCGCTGTGGTTGTGCAGCGGGGTGAGCCCGTGGGCTGGACGGTGCCGGTGAAGTGACTCCCCCAGGGTGACAGCAGCGCATTGGTGGCAGAGGCAGGAGCTCGGCACCGCTCCCACATCCCGTACGGGGGTCCTCGGGGGCACGGTGGTGCCCGGGGACGTGTGCTTGGCTTTGAAGACAGCACGGACGGGCACGGCTGCCTCAATCCTGCTGGAAATCCAGATTTGGTGCTCCGCATCCTCCTTCGCGCTCTCACAACCGTTCTTCCAGGAACATCACGTGCTCCACGACTAATTTTAGCTCGGAATAATTGTTGCACATCCTAGGGTGTCGAAAGCTGGCAAGACGGCACCGTGCATCTGTCGAGTTCCTCCGCAAGGAAACGCCTGCGTCCTTGCGGGGCTGCGGGGCTTGAGGGGTGTCTGTGCCCCGGCATCGCTGGCCCCTGCTCCTCAGTGAGCCCCAGCCAGGGGCTGCCAAACTGAGGGGATTAACCCATGGAGAGGTCATTGCAGGTCCGGGCGGGAAAGATTTGGGATGAGAGGGTGCTCAATAACGTGGTCGCTGGTGTAGGTCTCAGGGGTGAGGATGCTGGAGCATCGTTGGGCTTTGTCACCTCTGTCGTGGGGCTAAGGGGGCAGGAAAGATTGGGGTTGGAGCTGCGGCTGGTTGTGCCGTTGGAGATTGGCTTTGGGGTGGCTGGAGCTGGTGGGAAGCTTTCAAGTCCCTGCACGTCCAGGCTGAGATGAGCAGGGACACCCCAAGCCTTGGGTGAGCCCGTTTCGATAGCTTTCTCATACAAAGCCATTTATTCCCTCCCTGCCTCAGTTTCCCTCCTGTGAAATGGGAAGGTGGCTGGGATGAGAACATCTCAACCACAGCCACAAAACCCGTCTATATTTTTCCCCAGAGACAGCTGTTCTGTGGGAAAGCGGAGGGGGTGAACTCCACCCTCCTCCTTCCCCACACTTTCCCACCAGTACGAGGATCGCTTGGGGGCCCCAGATAAATCCCAGGAGGTTCAGTCTCCCACAGACAAACAGTGACACAGGCAACGAACTAAAACTGAGCGACCTGAGTATTGTCCCAAAACACAAACAGAATTTTCTGTGGCAAATAACACCAAAAAAAAAAGACAGTCATTAGAAGACCAATTTCCCATTGAGAAATTGCTTCTGTAAGAAATCTCCAAGCAGCCTTGCTGCTACTTACCTCCCCTGCAAGTGCTTCGATGGGGACACCCATCCCCACGCTCCCCGCGTGTATCTGGACCGTGGTGGGACGCGGGGACAGCTGCGGGCGGAGGCACGTCCCGGCGGCAGCAGCTCCCTGAGAAGACGTGATAGAGAAAATTCCTCAGCAGAAGGGAAGAGATTAGAGCAGGCGCTCCAGAGCATTTATTTTTAAACCGTGGTAAGAAATTGAGTTCTTCCTTTCTGAGCCTGGTTTCTTGTCTAGCCGTAGCAATTGCAATTAGATGCATTTCAGGGGCATTAGGCAGTTAATATATTTATCAAATTATTCCCGTAATTTAGCATGTGCCTTGAGAGGGTAAAAGGAGAATTAACCACTATTAGCTTGCACCCCCTTGAAATAATTTGGTGTTTCATCAGTGATTAGGAAGCTGCAGTTTTTTCTAATTGTCCGGAGAAGCGATGTGTCTCTTGCCAGCTGGTCAGCTCCAGCAGAAGACATTCCCGAGGCCCCTGTCCCCGCTGTCTGGGACGTGCTCTGGGCTCAGAGCGCGTTCAGCGCGGTGAAGTAAGGGCGATGGCGTGTGCCGTACTCACAGAGCCCTGAACACGCTGCCCTGCTCCTGCCCAACCGTGTGAGGCACGACCGGCCCTGTTCTGGACACAGCTGGGATGGTCACTAATTAGCCAACAGCTGGGACAGTTTCCCCAAATTAGCCAAGGGCAGTTCCATCCCGTGTGATGGCAGCTCAGCGGATAAAGTGGGGATAGTGCTGAGGGGCAGGGTTTGCTGCTCCAGAGGGAGCTGGGCGTCGGGATCCACCGTGAACTGTTGTACTGTATCTTACATGCTTAAGTATATTTTGTTTTGGTTTTCAATCTCTGTTTTCTTTTCCTCTGCCATTCTCTTAAACTGTTTTTAGCTCAACCCAGGAGTTTTGCCTTCTTTTCTTTCCTGCTTCTCCTCCCCATCCCACTGAGGGGAGCAGCAGGGTGGGGAGTGAGCGAGCAACTGTGTGGTGTTTTAGCTGCTAAACCACAACAGGCAGAAAAGCTGTTTGATATGTGGTTTGTGGGGGTTTCTTCTTAATGAGAGGCTTGCAGATCTACCTACATGGGACAATCTCCCTGTGAAAGCTTCCAGGTGAGATTCCCCTTCCAAAACCATGCAGCTGCCAGCGATGCCTTTTCTTTTCTCTTACTCTAACAGAAGTGTTTATTCTCTGCTGCTGCTGCCCTGGTCTTGCCCTGTGGTTTCCCTGCTGTCCAACACTCTCAGCCCTCTTTGCCATGAAAATCCTGGTGGGCACCCACAGAATAGAAATAATCTTGTTGCCTTTCTCTCTCCCTCTCTCTTTTTCTCTTAACGACGTCGCAAAAAGGGCTCGAATGCCAGAGGCCGAAGCGCCAGAACTCGAGCGATGACATTGAGGTCCTCTCCACCGGGACGCCTCTCCAACAAGAGAGCCCCGAGCTGTACCGCAAAGGGACCACCCCGTCCGACCTGACTCCCGACGACAGCCCGCTGCAGAGCTTCCCTGCCAGTCCCTCCTCCACGCCGCCCCTGGGCCCTTCCTGCAGGAACAAGAGCGCTCACTTCTCCAGGCAGGTCTCGGTGGATGAAGAGAGGGGTGGGGAGATCCAGATGTTGCTGGAGGGACGTGGCGGGGATTACTTGCGCCCCAACAGCTGGAGCGAAGAGAAGGCGGGGGGGACTCGCGGCGTGAGAAGCGGGACGCTGCGCAGCGGTCAGCTGGGCTCAGCCTCCATCCCCGAAGACTACAGAGGTCGGAGCGGAGGACACAAACACTCGGCCTCCAACCACAAGCAAAGAGAGAGGTGGACAGATTCCCCAGCCACGGTTTCATGGACTTCCCACCACAGGTCCCACAACCACAGCTCAGGGAGCTCCAAACTGCTTGAGCTGGACGAGGAGAAGATGAGCAACTACGAGATGGAGATGAAGCCCCTCATGAGGATGGATTCTTATATGCAAGAGATTCACACCCAAAAAAGACACTATAGCAAAGGGGGACCCTGCAGGAGCATGGCTGACGACCACCGCGGGGAAGACCGGGGCTTCGGGGTTCAGAGACTGCGGTCTAAGTCCCAGAACAAAGAGAATTTCAGGCCAGCTTCCTCTGCCGAGCCCACGGTGCAGAAACTGGAAAACCTGAGATTCGGGGACAAAGCTGAACCTCGGCTACTGAGGTGGGACTTAACCTTCTCCCCGCCACAGAAATCTTTACCTGTTGCACTAGAATCTGAAGAGGACAGTGGGGATGCGCTCAAATCCAGTACGGTAAGTAGAAAAAAAAAATTGTGTATTGAATGTGACCAGGAAACCCGGCGCGGAGCTGGCGTGGTGCCGCAGCGGAGCGGGAAGGGAGGTTGCTCTGCCTTGAATCCCCCCTCCTCCCTTCTCCCATCCCGCGTAATGGCACGTGCGGGAAGCTGGTGTGGGGTTTTCTCCACAGACTGTCGCGGTGGGAACAGCAGGTTTTGCACTGGAGGGTGTGAGCAGCCAGTTTGGATTTGTTTTGCAACCCAGCCCAGGGGCCAGCGATAAAAATGCGTTATTGCTGGGATTTTGAGCATTCAAAACATTCGAAATTCCACCATTTGAGCTGGTGGAAAAGCTGCAGGAGTAGGCAAGGTGTTGGCGATGCTTCCTTGTGGTTTGGTTATGGCAGCAGTACTTCACGCTGGCCTGAGAGCGTGGTGGGACCCTGTTGCAACCTCAGTGCCTAAATCCTGGTAGCTGGGCACTGCGTCGACCGGCAGCAGCTCTCCGTCACCCTGCCGCTGTGCGATGGCACCACTTGTTGAACATCCAGCCCTGGGCTCCTCGTTTCTGGGGAGATGAGGACACGTTGGGTGTTGAGAGCTGGCTGCTGGGAAGAGCTGGAGGTGCTCAGGCTGGAGGAGAGGAGACGGAGTGATCCTCAAACACATAAGGGAAGGGAATAATCTGGTCATGATGAGCAGAATTAATGGCTTTAAATTCGAGCATTAGAGGCAGTGGGTAGCCGTTAGCCATTACCAGTGAGTTAAGGGCTGGAATAACTGGCCTGGGGAGGGAGGAGGTGGACTAAGACCTGGTTGGACATCAGCAGCTCAGATATAACTTGGACAGAGCTGAACCTGCCTTGGGAAAAGGCTGAGCTGTGTGATATTTCGGGTCCTTTCCAGCCCTGGTTTTTGATTCCCGGGCTTCCCATTGAGACCAGCTTCTTCTCTTCTTCTCCCCATTGGATTGGCATCGCTAGGAGAGGGTCTGATGGGAGCAGTGTGGAAGCCACCACCACTCCAAATTGCCCCGTGTTGTGTCAGGGCCAAACAGGGCAGAGCTGGAGGGGCGGCTGGACTGTAACTCTCAGGTGGTGATGTTTCAGGCTCTGGCAGAGGAAAAGAGCTAAATCTCCTGGTCAGGGTAGCAGAAAAGGATGCTTGGCTGTTTGGGAGACAGGGATCGTGGAACTGAAGTGGCATTTGTCAGTCACGCTGAAAATTTGGGCTGGAGGCACCGTGGTCGGTGGTGTATGGTTCCCATTGCCATACCTACAGCATCCCTGCTCCTCCAGCTGCCCGCGGCAGCTCTGCCAGCAGAGCATCGGTGTCGGCACCTGCGGCTGAGGGGTGCGAGAGAGGCGGGAGAGGTGACATCTGCAGCTGGGATGCAGAAGAGCCCAAACTACAGCTCTGCCACCACTTCCCTGCTGTGGCTGCGGATACATCCCCCCACACACAGCCCTGGAGCTTTCTGCCTTCCTAGTCATCTTGCAAGCTTCGGCGCAGGCTCGAAAGCACCCACACTGCGTTTAAGAGGAGCTGAACACTGTGTGTTTGCTGGTGGACTGCACTGTAGGACACATCTTGCTGGTCCAGGGAAAAAAAAAAATGGTCCAGCACCTTTGATAACATGGCCTCACATGGCGGCAGGGAGCTGGGAGAGACGGGGGTCCCGAAGGGATGAACCCATCATTTCTCCTCGGAGGGATGGCTGGCATGAGTGGTCCCGGTGTCTCCCCCCACCCAGCCCGTGTGGGACGCGCTGTTGAGGCCATCAAACCCCAGCCACCCAACCGACCCCCCCGCCCGGGGATGAGGGCTCAAGCACAGCGATGCTGGAGGTGAAGAGCGCTAACACAACATAACGTTACCGGCTATTTCGGGCGAGCCCCGGGCGGCAGTGAAGGGCCAGGGCCTGCGTGTACGGAGCCATTAGGATGCACGTCGTACCTCTCGAGTGCTGTAGCGGCGAAGCAGCGTGTTCAGTTTTCTCACATTCATAACCGAGGGTGGAACAGATGGCGAAGGTTTGGGAGGAAGCTAATGCAATACAGAGGAAGAGATAATATGTGGATTTAAATAACCTACAATGCCAGCAACAATTTGTTCTAGCGAGAGCTGCACGGTGCTAGCGGGGTTTTGTTCCAGTGGTTGGGTGGGAGCAGGGGAAGGAGGCGTAGGGGAGAAATGGGAGGTGCAGGGATTTCTGTTCCGGACACTGTGCCCTTGCCTGTGCCTGCCACCAAGGATCTTGAAACATTTCAAACTCTGGAGAGCGTAGGGAGTCCCTGAGGAAGAGGAGGGGAAGGCTAAGGCGGAAGGATTTATCCCACAGTCCCCACATCCACCGCCCTCTGTGCGCTCCATGACACAGGGCACTCGCACCCTTAGTCCTGTGAAAAAAACACCATGTCCTGCTTCTGCTCCGGATCTTTCCACGCAGAAATAAGGCTCCCAACTTCCCCAAACCCCATTTCTCATGCCAGTCCCAAATACCCCCCTCCCCTTACGACTCCCTCCAGCGTGCGGGCGAACCGCAGCTCCCGGGAAGGGCTGGCTGTGCACACACGTGTGCATGCACGCGTGTGTGTGCCCACGCCGTGACAACCTGCGTCGCGGTGATCCACGGCGCTGCCATCTGTGAAGCCACTCACCGAAAAGGGCATTTCTCATCTCCCAGACAGCTGGGCTGCTTCGGAAAGGTGCCTGCCAGTGAGCAGGAAGGATGCTCGTGGCTGAGGAGGGTTATTTTTGCCCGATCTGGAGGATCTCTGTGCAGAACTGAGGTCACCCTCATAGGTTAACTCGTCTTAAAAATAATCTGCCGTAAAACTGCTCTGCACGTGCCATCGGTGCGCCAGTGGGCAGGCACCCCTCTGTCACTGGAATTGGGTGGGATGCAGGTCTTGGAAAAACGCAGTCATAAAATGGTCACTTCTCGCCCCACGCTCCTTGATTTCTGTCTTAGAAATGAGGCTGGAACAGCTTGGAGGGGGCTTCTCGGTGCCCAGCCCCTTGCGATGCGTGCCCGGGTGGGGATGCAGACCTCTGTAGAGGAGTCAGACGTGTAGGTTGCTGTATGAGCTACAGGAACTTTGTTCTTCTGGGTCATTTTTCACCAGTCCCTTACAAAGAGGCTCCCAGCACCCCCCTTCATTGGGGCTGCACATCAGTAACTGAAAATTGCTCCTACAAAGGGCATTTCTCAAGGCCACAGCTCAGTAACACTGATGAAATTCAGCGCTGCTTGGTGTTCGCTGTCAGGGGACTTTTGGGGTCACCAAGCTGCCTCTACAGTCGTATGAATGCTTTAAAATTCCATTTAAAGCCCCCTGATCTTTCTGGGTCCCTGTGTGCACTGACCCCTGCACGCGCAGGACAAACTCACATCAGTTGTCACCGTTCGGGGCAGATGAAAACGGAAGCCAGCGCGCCGGGACCGGTGTCGGTGGTGTTGGATTAAGGGGCTTTTAGATGAACGTCACCATGTCACCGTCCTTTCTGGCCTTAAAGGCCCACGAGGCGCAAAGCTGAAGCCTGTGCCTGAATGCTTCCCAGGTTCCTAGAGCCTTTGAGGAGATCTAAAACGGGAAAGGAAAAAAGGAATTGGTGAGACACTGGAAAGGGAAAGAGGTTTGCTAAAATGCCAGCAACCCTTTTATCCATCAGCACAAAACACATCACATTTTTAGCGCTGGGGGAAAAAAAAAAAAAAAAAGAATACATCTCCTTTTCTGCAGGTGCTGAACATCTGCAGCTCCTAAAAGGGAAAAGCAGCGTTTTAGGCACAGAGCAGCTCAGCACGCCTGCGAGAAGGGCCAGTGCTCCGGCACGAACGGAGCCTGATTCATCTGCCTGTCCTCATTTAGCAGGAGCAATCACGGGGGGTTAGATGAAGACTTCCAGGGACACGTGGTCTCGCTGACGGCACCCTGGAGATACGAGCAGGCTCGGGACTTGGCCTTTTAAAATCTCCCTGTCTCAGCTCACCCAGACAATAGGGCAGCAACCAAAAAAAACCCAACCAAACCCACCCCAGCCACCTCTGACATTTCCTTCCGCTGCCACATGCTGTCAGGTAAAAATCTCAGCTGTTTGCTCACGCTACTGCTTCTTATTGCAAACAAAGCAAATGGAGTTTGCAAGGCATCTGCTGGGTCGGGGATGTCAGCGAGACCCCCCTTGTCCCCTCCGGGTACGGGCCGGGGAGGGATTCCAGCAGCTGCAGCATCTTCCTCGCTCACTCCCCGCGCAAGGGGCGTATTTTCCATCAAGATATTCCGAGCAGGTTTCGCTGTCGCTGGGGAAAGTGAGGAGGAAGCAGCCAATCTGCAGGCAGCGCAGGGTTCTGCCGGAGCGCGCCGTGCAGCCGGAGCTGGGGCCGAGGGAGGGGACCTGGGCAGGGGGCTCAGTCCAGGCTTCGACGGAGTGAGGTGGGGGGAATAGAGTGTGGCAATTTGCCCCAGAAATGGGACCTCCCCGCCAGAGCAGGTGATGGATGCTCCCTTTTCCAGCAGCTGCAAGGTTATTCTTGAAGGGGCTGGAGCATTTTCTTCAGAAAATGTAGGCACCTTTAGCCCTCAAGGGTGTAAAATGAGATTATTTTAATGGCTGGCCTCATCGGGGACCGACTGAATGACGAGGCTTCACCTGCATCTCAGACCGGGCTCGGTGCTGTACACGGGGATGCTCCCGTCTGTCTGCCTTTGGACCAGTCTGCTGGGAAAGGGGTCTGGGGACTTTTCTGTCATTAGCCTTCCTGGGACTAAACCCTCTCAGTCTTCCTGCTTCAGGCTTTTCCATTATTTTCTTTCGCCCATCAGGAGCCTTCCCAGGTGTGTCCTGGTTTTCCTTATGTCTCCCATCCCGACCAGACAGGTTCGGTCCCAAATGGCCGTGGCGCGTGCACGTGTCCGTACCAGCACAAGCTATGGTGACGTGGGAGCAAGGAGGAGGAGCAGTCCCGCAGATGCCTGGTTGCCATCGCCCCTCCAGAGATGAGCCAGGTCTGAGCATCGCCGCTGCGGCGTGCGCGGGATGAGTCCCCGCATCCGCAAAGCAAGCGGTTCAGGGGTTGTTTCTTCTTCAAACAAATAATAATGGGAAACTGCTCTTCCTCTAATCTCTTTCGTGTACAGACATCGCAGGCACTCCTTGTAACAACGCGAGGGAAATAATGTTCAGAGAGAAATGCGATGCTTAACGTGACAGCGTCCTTTTAGTCTCGGGGGCCCTTTGATGTACCTTACAAGAGCACCTCGCTGACTTTGCTCCTGTCATCCTGGATTCGTTTTAGGGTTTTGAGCCCAACTCCACCTCACCTTATAGTTTTGCCTAAGCTGGGGTCCAACACCAGCTTTTGACCACGTGAGAAACACAAATCTCGGGTCATTAAGAGACACCATCTCGGGATAAATCCTCGCGTTTGCTTTGGCCACCTGAGTTTTTTCTGCAGATTTTTTTCTGAACCACCCCATTCAGTTGCACGCTGGTGCCGAGCACCCATTCCTCTCACACAGACACGTTCAGCATCTCCTGGGCTCCTTTCCTCGAGTCGCGGGAGATGCGGCAATCCGCTGGAGCAGGCAAAGCGAATCCCTTATGTTTCTTTTGCTAAATGCTCCTTAACCATTTCACAGCAGCCTGTTCCTGGCAATTATGTGGCAATTCAGCACAAATGTCATGGAGCTGCTAAGTTTTCAGCACTTTCTGCAGTGCTGAGGCTGGGAAAAATGCCTATATTTTTTTTGCTGATCCAAGTCCTCAGTAATTACACTTAATAGATCCCAGAGGGATTCCTAGGTAACCTGCACTATGGTTTCCATGGCAGAGAAACAGAGCTTGTACCCTGCGATAACAGATAATAATGGATTGTTAATTCTTAAATTAATTATGCCGCAATTGTATTTGTAAACCAGCTGTCCCTTCTATTCCCAGAAAGACTCTGGAGTTGCTACACAACAGTTAAAGGATGAAAACAAACAAGACGGAGGGGCAGAAATGACTTCTACAGCTACGATGATTACTGTTATTGCTCCTGTGCCATAACAAGGGTTTATTCCCATTTTAGTTTTTCCGTGGGTTTGGGTGGATGTTCCGGCTCTCGGAACTTTGGAGGAAATCTTCAAGTCCTTGGAGACCGTCCCTGTTGATGCAGGACCCTTTGGCCTTGCTGATACCTGTGGATGTTGCCCATCCTTGGCAGGTGTTTTCCTCCTCGCATGAAGGAGCCCAGGGATCTTATTATCAAAAAATAAAAATTAAAAATCCCAGCCCCAGAGCTGCCTCGTTTTGCCGATGAAATTTGCCATCGCCCAGTACGCTGGGTGATGCTCAGGCGCACCAGCGCTTGATTTGATATTTGCTTTCCTGGAGCCCGGCTGGAACCGTTCTGGGCGGAATTCATTGCATGTCGCTCGCTCTACAGCCTAGATGGTTAGCGCAGGCTGGGTGTCTAACATTTAGACAGCTAAAACTGGGCGAGGGGACGCTGCCAACTGGCGTCTGCTTCCCAGTAAAGCGGGGTTCTGGGTGCTGGGCGGCTGTGTGGCGTTTTTGTGGCGGATCCCCATCCCCTGAACGCCAGGCAGGGCAGTTTAAACAAACCTCTACAGTTCCTGCTGGCCTGTTTTAGTGCTAAAAAGAGTGTGGTAGCTTTTTTTTTTTAAAAAAAAAAATAAAACAAGAAAAGCTTTCCAGGCTGCTTGCTGTCTGACACACAAACCCCGGGCTCAGGAAATCAGCTCGACCTCTGGCTTTCCAGCACCCCAGAGCCTGTGTTACCGCTGGCCTCAGGGATTTCTTTGGGCTTTTCCAAGCCTCAAGAAGGCCAAGGATGAGCTAAAGCACTGCCGAACTACTAAAGCACCAGGCAAATGTTGCAAATCAAGGGCTGTTTCTCTTCTTTCTAAAGGTGGGTGGCTCACGGCGGAGGGTTGTAAAAGCTGCTAGGTCTGAAACGCTGGCTGTAGAAAGGGAGTTCACTGACCTATTGCCAGGCTGGGCTCAGCAAAACATCTCTTCCAAAGCACAAACCCAAAAATGATTCATCTTCTGCCTGGGCACTGGGCAGGAGTCACTTCTTAGAAGCAGATGACACAGGACAGCCTTGCCATCAAAGGGGAGGAGGGCAAGTGGTTCACTGAGCAGGGGTTAAGGCACAAAGCCCTTACAAGTCAGAAATAAGCCAGACATAAGCATTTAGAAGTGCAGGAGGATTCGTAATTGGAGCTAAAACGGAAGCTTCAGAGTAGCAAAGCCGCTTACCCACCAGCTGCCGGAGGCAGGACACCAGCCCCTGTCAGGACAACGCCGGCGTCGCACCGGGGAGGAGCGGCCGTACCGCAGTCGCTGCGCCGAGAGCCTGTGCCGGAGTCAGCACGGGGAAGAGGGCGTTAAAAAGAGGGAACTGTAAAAAAAGAAGCAGAATTTGTAGGTTGCCAGACAGTCGGATTTGAGCTGCTCAGTTTGCTGAGACCCCCCTCCCCAGGTCGTCCTGATTCTGAGATGCTCTTGCTGGCGGATGTGGAACCCAGTTGCTGCTGCTCAAGCAGGTCGGTGCGGTTTGCTTATTTTGTGGACACGGTTTTCTCGATGAGGGCACAACTTTGATGTACTGGTGTGGCAACGAAGGGCGTGCTCCCTCCCTGGCCACCACCAGCATCCTCTCAACACAAGCACCGAAGGGTTGCGATTTCGGTCTGTCCCAAAGCATCCGTGTTTGTGAGGGTAAAGCTCAAACCCCTGGGAATTAAGCCACAGCCAGTCCTGCTCTGGGCTTTTTTTTTTGTCGGGGAGGAGAGAGCAGGTGCCAGGTTATCCCAGGCTGGGGTGCAACTTTACCTCCTCCGTGGTATTGAAAGGATGGAGGAGTTGGAGCCGAGCGAGGGCAGAAATGGTCGCTGCTGCTTCGGCAGGGGAAGGCAGCCGGCGAGCGGGCCGAGGCTGATGCAAGCGCGGGCGAGAGCGGCTAAATCCTCCCCTGGCTGCGGGGCGGAGGGAACCCAACGCGTTTTGTGTCTCTGCGGTGCCCTGCCAACAGAAACAATGACAGTGATAATCGCTGGCAATCTGTTATTACATTAACACCAGCTCCAAAATGGTAAAACCCAATAATCTTTTGAAATGAAGCTAAACCCCCCCAACCCCTCCACATGTAAATAACACGCCGCATCGCAGCGCTTGGCAGCGGCGAGGCCGGGGAGGGGAGGAGTGGCACCAGGGGGGTGATTTCTGCCTTTGCGAGGCTTTGCGCGGCACAGGCGGAGAGATTTGCTGGGAGCAGTCAGGCGTGGATACCTGGCTGTCAGGAGAGGCTCTCCGCAATCCCTCCCTTTGGTTGGCTTCCTTTGACCCCGTTGCTAAGCTACAAATATGCCTTTCCAGCAAGCTCCAGCATCCTCGCTCCCACCCACTCCCAAATGCGAACTGAATCAGCCTGCTCAGAAGAGAAACCATCTCTGGCCAGCAAGGAGCTTTTTTTTTTTTTCTTTTTTTTTCCCCCCCCCCCCCCATCAGCTCAGCAGGGTGGTACAAGGATTTGCTCAGAAAGGGTGCCCACCCCTGCCCCATGCCAAGCCAGCAGCCAGAGGGTCTTTGTCACGGGGAGAAGAGCATAGGGAAAAGCGTTTGTACCATTCCGGGCGATTAAAGCTGGCCCAGCTCCATCGCAGCAAGAATAGACGAGGATACCAGCTACGCCGAGAAATAGCTACCACCTACCTGCACACACGCTCGCCCGCCCTGATGCCAGCCGCGTTAACACTTTAGGGCAGCAAACGCTTTATGGCAGCGACGAGGTGGCGGGGGGGATGTTTTCCATCCTAGTCGGAGGGATTGTCTGCATCCCGATGCTCCAGCGGGCTCTCCTCATCATTCCTGCGATGCAAGTAGGGTCCGGCAGCCACGTCCTCCTCAGGTCCAACACAAATTATCTGGGCTGCCTTTACGCTCGGTGGAAAGTCATGGGTGCTTCTGGGGTGCAGTGCAACCCAGCCTGCGGCGGGTGTGTGACACGGGCCAGCCGTGATGCGCGTTGCTGCAGTGCTTTCCGTGTCATCCGTTGTCTGTACGAAGCTCAGGAAAGGTTATTAGAGCTTTCCCAAAATGTTGCCTTAACATAGATCACTGTATGCTGGCCTGCCTCGTGCCATTATCAGGGTTGTGTTTACTGGGAAATGTCCTTTGAAGACTCCCCCAAACAGCTATATGATCCAATCTTATATATTTTTTTAACTGTTTGTTGACCACCCTGGGTAAGCAACCGATTTCAGCTTTTCTTTGAAAATTCCCTACGTGCACGATGCGGAGGAGTCCGTAAGAAACTGCTCTCTTCATCGATGGGTCTGATGAGTGGCATCCGGGTGTCCGCATGGGTCCGGGGCTCACGTTGGGATTGTTTGTTGGAGGGTGTCAATCGGCCGTTCGGGGTCTGCTCGTCCGCCAACCCCCCTGCCCTGCAATATCCCGGAGCGGGCGCAGAATCCAACCCCTGCTGCAAGGAAAACTCAGATTTCCAACTGCCTTCTAACGCCTCTCCTTCTCTTTCTCTTCCAGGGCTCAGCTCCTATCCTGGTAGTCATGGTGATCTTACTAAATATTGGAGTCGCCATTTTGTTTATTAACTTTTTCATCTAATTCAAGACTGTCTTGTTTGCAAAAATAACAGTTACATGTATGAATGGGGGAAAAAAAAACCAAACAGCAACAACAAAAAGGGAAAAAATCATAACTCGAACTGTCCTACGACAATTTCCAAGTCTTTTCACAGAAGAACAACAAACGATCGAGTCTCACTCACAGTTTGCCTTTTTTCCTGGGTAATGTTTTTTGGATTTTAGCCAAAATTCTTTGCTTGTATAACACTATGCTGTGTGGCATGGCAAAATGCTATCAACACTCTGCCCCCCCAACACTGGAAAGGATGAGAAGGAATCCCAGCAAAATAAAACCTGATTTCCCTTCCCCCCACCCCCTAAAAAATATTTGTAACAACAGTAACGAACCCCAAAATGGAGAGTAGGTGAGGGGACCAGGGGGAGAGTTTGTTTGAACTACGTACGGGTCCTGGGATGCTCCAGGCTGAGTTTCCCAGGGAAATCCATGACAGCTTTAATGAGAAAAGAAATGGGAAAGAAAAGCAAATTTAGGCTTTTCTTCCTTCTCCCTTCGCAAATGGAGAAACGTTGCTGTGAGGAGCGCGGGGAAGGCACGAACCTAGATGCGAAAGATGGGAGCAGGGCAACAGGCCCCCTTTTATTATTTGTTGATAAAACAAAGCAGCAATTGATGTTTTGCTAAATTTCTTGGGGCAGGGGGGGAATAGGGAACACAAGGTGCAAGCGGCAGCCCCACCACCCTCCTGCCTTTAACTCCTCCTCCCCAGGCTGCTCCCTGCCCATGGCAAGGCTGGAAAACCACCCAGGGCTACGTCTAATTCACAGACAGCTTCTCCTGGGTAAAAATGCGTACCCAGAGTCCCTAAAGAAAAAAAAAAAATGCAGGCACCTTCAGCAACAGGAATTGAGTAGCAGCTGGTCGTCGTGCTGTGCTCGCCAACACGCGAGGAGCAGCCTTGAGCATCCCATCCCAAACCCGTGCGTGCGCAGAGACGCTGGGGAGCAGACTGGTGGGGAGGGACTGGGGAGAGAGGGCTCAATTCTGATCCACTTACTTAGGGTAACGATAAAACAAAATAAGATAAAATTCTGTTTCAAGGGCATCTGGGGAGGAGCACTGGAGCATGTCCCAGAGAGGAAGGAGAGGGTGGTGGGTTTGTCTCTTACATCTTGCTGTGGACTGTTTCAGACATCATGCTTGGGCTCTGAGCATGTACTATTTTGCACTTTGTAATGCAGGATGTATATTCCAGCTTCCAACATGTCCCTGTAAAAAAAAAAAAAAAAAAAAAAAAAAAAAAAAAAAAAAAAAAAAAAAAAAAAAAAAAAAAA
>WHYT01016739.1:187546-202230 GCA_009806455.1 Tetrax tetrax | reverse complement strand
TTTTCTTTTTTTTTTTTCTATGTCACTTAATTTGTTCGTTTATACCATCTTTGTAATATGCCTGCCTTGATTTTCTCCCCTCCCGTCCCCACTGATAATATGCATACTCATTAAAGATGCCGTATCCCTGTTCCGAGCTGTTCTGGTCCCAGTCCCGAGAGTGTGGTCTTGGCTCAATCGCTTGGAAAACGGCTGGCGTCCCCACGCTTGTCAAACCCGTTCCCTCCCCTCCCCGCCGCGGAGACCGGCTCTGCCGGTGACCCACCGCCACCAGGCAGGGTTCCAATGGCTCCTTTGGGATTTGGTACGTCCAGGGACCAAATTCCACTCGCGGTTCCACCCGCTGCAGCCCCGTGCAACAGGAGAGGGGGTGTGAGGGTGCAGCAAGCGGGGGGCGGGATGAGACCCACACACAGATCTGGTTGGGGTTGGGGAAGGAGGGAAAAATCCTCCTCAAGGTTTCACATACGGAGTTGTGGGGTACAGCCCTGACTTGCGGGCTCAGCTGTGCTTTGCTTCTGGTTCTAGCTGTTTCTCTGCTACCTTTTCAGCAGATTTCTTATTACACTGCACTGGATTGCTATATTTTTAACCAGAAATAAACGAAGGATTAGAGCATGTGCCAGTTAAATTCAGTTCTTTTCCTTACATGGTCTTTCTCATTCCCTGTCACAGTTTTTCTTCCTCTTTTTCTTCCTTTCCTTTTTCAGGCAGAGGGCTATGGGTGGACAGGATAAATGATAACTTTTTCATTTCATTTTCCACAGTAACTGTCCATTGTCTTCGTCCCTCTTCCTTTTATTTTTGTTTTTCCTTTTCAGTCCTTAGTTGGTTTTTTTTTTTTTACTCTTGAATGGTTGCTGCATACTTGAAATGAACCAAATAATGGCATCTTGCAATCGCAGCCCTAGGAACCCATCCGTGTGTTTCATAATCCTGGTTGCGACTCTTTGCAAAAAGTGTCTCGGGGACTTTTTTTGTACATTCAGGTGCACGACACGAAGGTCCCGCCAGGAGCAGGTGAAACAGGCACACGCAAACACAGCACAACCTTTGGATATATAAAAAACAGGAAAAAAAAATGCCTCTCGTTATCAATCAACTACAAGTACTAGTGATTTCATGAGTAGCTTTTTCACACTGGTGACTTTGCCCACCAGCAGTCTGTACCAGCAGTTACGTGAACAGAAACACAACTCGGAGTTTTCGTCGCTTTGTTCCAAGGGATAAAAACTCAGCCAAGCTGAGCTTGGTTCAGCATGAAGACTAATATTAATTGGCTCCCAAAGCACATGTTCAAAAATAACAATTCCTTTATTAATCATGGGGAGTTGAGCAATTTGTCTTAGTTCTGGGCTTCTCACATTTGCCCAAGGCCAGAAATATTCTTGAGAATTAGCCTGGAGAGAGGTAATTCAGCGTATTTCCCTGTCTTATGGGCCCTGCATCCATGCATATCTACCTAAAACACATTAAAATGTCTGTCACCATGGCATATAAATTTATGGAAATTGTCCTATGGAAATTG
Organism: Tetrax tetrax; assembly: GCA_009806455.1. NCBI lineage: Eukaryota > Metazoa > Chordata > Aves > Otidiformes > Otididae > Tetrax > Tetrax tetrax. The sequence goes on along the minus strand of WHYT01016739.1, from coordinate 200,702 downwards.
GCTGCGTTATGTCCACACTGACAGATGCATGCCAACAGCTGAAGGTTTATATCTTTATTTTTATTTTAGGCTGTGATGATATTTTTGTGTTCCTACAGTGGAACAAGCAGCATCCGAAACGCAAGGAGCGGCTGGGGCTCAAGGAGCCAGCCCCCCTCCTGCCATGGCACTAAAGCCATCGGGAAAAAGCCCTGCGTCCCTCCCCGGGGACACCCAGGGCCTCCGACCAGACCCCACCTGCGTGAGCGATGGGCTGGTTTGACACCGCATCTTTGGGGAAGGCAAGAAGGCAGGAACACAAAAATCCCCTGCTTGCTCGTGCCACGGCAGCTTCTCACCAGCCCATCTGGCGTCTGGTTTGCTTCTGCCTGAGACCCAGATTCTCCGAGTGCGTTGGGACTCTGCAGGGCCCGATCTTCCAGAGATATCGAGCTGTTGCAGCATCTATTTACCTTGTGCAGAGTTAGGAAGCTTTAGTACTGCTGGAAAAAAAAAAAATTAAAATCCAGACTGCAACAAAAGGGGAGGGGCAAGAGCAGAAATAATGTCATTTCACTGATGAAGGGCTTAATTGAAACCCAAGGACTAATCAGATGTCCTGAGAGGCTTTGGCAAGGTAAGGGAGGATGGAAAAGGAGAAGTTTTTCAAAACTGTCTTAGGGTGAGGTTGGCTCCAGAGATTTGTGCTAAAGCAGAACAGAGCAGAGGCCGGACTGGATCTCCTGCCCATGCTGCCCAGCTTTGCTGCACGCAGGTACATTGCTCACACAGAAGATGGGCTTTGCAGACTCTGGACACGGTGGCAAGTTTTCCTGGTGTAGGGAAACTGGGCAACTCCTCGCACAGTCCCCCAGTGAATTCCATCAGTCATGCTGCTGCCTATCACTGACCTTCACAGCAAGGCTCCTTGACCAGCTCTGCGCCAAGCTTGAACCAGTGCTGAAGACAACTCTGAGCACAGCAAGCACTAGATAACAAGCCTTCAAATAACAGATGCACCAAGACTATGCTTCCCTCTGAGGAGTTTCAAGCTCGTGATTTCTTTTTATTGGTCCGTTTTGACTAATATGAACCCACAGGCAGTTCTCTTCAGCGCTACCACCAGCCTGGTTTTCCAGGGTATGCGTAATCACCGGATTACCATGCCAAGCGACGGAGCTTCAACAGGCAATGAACCCCCACGGCTACCCATCAGTGCCCAAAGGTCTGAATCTGTAACCCAAACCCATCGTGAGCGGCATCCCTTCACCCGAGGCATCGCAGAGGTCACGCTGGAGAACGTTAACGTCACTTTCTAGATGTTGAGAGCTGCCCAGAAGTTTTTGTTGGGTGGATGGCTTAGAAATGCTGTGCTGGGTTGCACATTCCCCATCTGGAAGTATCAGTGGAAGACAAACTTTAGAGAGAGACTCGCATTCATGCACAGGTGTTATTTGCTCCACTACACTGCTACCCCTTACCTCCTCCATCGGAGCAGCAGCTGTATTTTGGTACCAGGTGTTTGGTCTTGTTGGGAGAGCTGGGAGAATTCCTCCTGCAAGGAGCAGGAGCACTGCTCCCCAACCCCTTCAGTGTGGAGCATGTTTCAAAGCTCTTTTCTTGTTCATCTGTAACGTTAAGTCACTGTTGGTTAGTGATGAGGGATGCTGCAGCTGGTTCCCAACAGAAGCTAAAGCATCCGATGCGCTCCCATTCCCACTGCCCCATTCCTCAGAGACCCGCTTTTGTAAGAACAGATGTGTCTTCAGCCTTTCTGTCTTGCTGACAGACACAAGAGCTCGGGGCTGTTAGTACTGGTCGGACCCACCCATGGTATTGCTGGAGCAACAAAGCAGTTTTCCCGATACAAAACACACAGTGAATGAACCCAGATTGTCTGCAAGATGGATGAAGAAGGACAAGATCAGCCCAGCCTGTGCAGAGCACAACAAGCCTGACAAACCAGCAATTTGCCAGCAGAAGAGTTTGGGACTGGTTTATCTCCAAAAGCCACCACAGCAGTAGGCAGCGCTGCAAGGAGACCAGCAGCTCAGCGCGACTGAACCAAGTCTTCGCTGTTAGCAAAACCCCACGAGCAGAGACGCTGGGAACGGCCTTTCCACCTACAAACAGCATTTATCTCTGGGTCAGCCCAGTTACCCTGATTGCTCTCCCATAAACTCCAAGGCTCATCTGCTTCCACGCTCCAGTCACACCACCACACACAATGATGTGGGAGAAACAATCTCATGTGTTACAAGTTAAGCTTGACATGAAACCACTAACCTTCTACTGTGGCCATTTTGTGCAAATCCCAAAGTCAAATGCACTTCAGCTGGCACTTTCCTTTATTCTTTTTCTTCCTTTCCTAGCTCTGCACGTAAATGTAACAGGAAAATCCAATTTCACTCCGTTACTTACAGTGCAATTACAGTGTGTGTGTGGACCAAAGAAAAGGGATTTCTGAATACATTTTCCTCAAGGAGGGAGTTAAAAAAAAAAAAAAGTTACTTTCAACCTTGTCTTTTAGCTGAAAAAAAAACCAAAAAACAAACAGCCCAACAGCTTGAGTGTTTCCAGATATAATAATACAACTGAGGTCTCCTTCTCCTATATAAATGTTTATATGTTTATCTCTTTACAATGAGATGGGCAAGAGCAATGGTCTGACGGATGCCAAAGGAATAATTGAATTTTATCTGGGCATTCATACATTAAAAAAAAGTACAAGCTGTTCTCTGTACATGTCAGACAAGAATAACTACTCTTATGACAGACACTGCTGGAGTTTCTCAGCTCCTAGTTTTCCACCAAGTGCTAGCCCTGGCCCTTCTCTTTGGAATCATTTTAGGCAAGGCACTTCACAGAGGTACGTCTGCCTGCACAACGCTTACCTTCCTCTTTAAGGTACAGCTGGACCCAATACACGAAACATGAGCAGGTATCTGATCCAGCAACCCTGAACAGGCTTCGGTGGACCTTCAGTCAACGCTCAAAGGAGCAAGGCATGATTATAGTTTGATATCAAAGTATCACACTTTGCATTTCCATGGCAGAGCCCATCGCATTCAGACCTCCTCCGCAGGCACCTAACATAGCAATAATAATCAATCAGCCCTGCTTGGGTTTCCACCACAGAGAACTTTTACCTTTTCTCAGAGGTTTCATTTGCTCAACCAACACATGACAGCTTCCAAGGCTTCCACAGTGACACCAGTAAGAGATGGGCCAAGGTATCCAGACAGATCTTTGGCTGTTGCTGGCTGCTGGGATCAAGGGAATGCTGCGTTTGTCTTGTTCGTTCTGCTAAGCAGTGGCTGCAGATGCACCAGAATTAATTTTTGTCTCAAGTCCAACGGCTGCAAACACTCCAATGAGAAGGGACGCTGTGTGGGTTTCAGTCCCCACGCAGGCTGTTCCAGTTACCGTGCTACAAGACTCATTTTGCCAGAGCTGACAACTAAGCCTCAATTTTCAGACCAGGACAGTTTGCCATGGCAGCAGCCTCTCATCATACAACCAAAGGATGGCCACCAGAGCCTCCTGAACCAAGCCCTTTGACCAGCCCCAGCCTATCCCGGCTCATCCAAAACTCCAGATCTGGGAGGAACTGAACCAAGCTGTAGGCTCAGGTCAGCCCAACCTCCCAGCAGAGCAACGACAGCCCTGGGAAGCCAACATCTCCCCTGCAACCTACTCCCAAAGCCTCTGCGAGGCAGGCAGTGTGCTCTCCGCAGCACGCCACACGAACACGCTGCTGCGTCGCTCGCAGGAGCGGGACAGTTGGCCCATCCTGACTCACAAGTTCCTTGGAAGCGCGTCTCTTCCAGTCTATGCCTTCTCCCATCATACTTAGCTTGGCACAGAGCACATTAGGATCACATTCCAGAGCCCTTGAGGAAAAGATGAAAGAAAAAAAAGCTTTAGATTATCATTGCACACACTCATCTGAGGCATCTGGTTCCCTCATCCAACAGCCTCTCTACCGGAGAAGGGGGAGGGAGAATCTTTTCCCATGGCTGCAGCAACACTGTACAAAACTATCCTTCACCCTCGGCACTGCTGCAACCCAGCTTCACCTCAGGGTGAAAAAAGTCTTCCAGGGTGTATACAAGTATTTGAAATGATCAAAAGGAAAACAGTTACAAAGTACAACAGGCACAAAGTGCATGCTCCCCTCTCTGGTTGGGCTTTTGGAATGGAGCCCTGTGCATAGATGCTGTGATTTTAAACCCACTATTTTTCAAACATAAATACATAAACAAAATACTAATTAAAAAACAAATCTGCAAAGGCAACAGAGTGGCAGATGCTCCAAAACTTTGCACAGAAAGCCACGGACGTCATATACACACAAAGGATCAAATGTCAACGAGATCAAGGTATTGCAAACTAACCCAAGTGACAGGACAACAGGGAACCGATGCTGTTAGCCAAGCGAGTGCTAAGATTCTTTCCTGGCTTATCAATAAATGGTTTGTTTCCACCTCTCCCCTGTTATTTTGCATGGAAGGTATCTATCAAACACGTTGTTATCTTGACAATTAAATCACATTGGCAGCCTGCTCTACTTAATCTTTATTACATTCTAATTAGCCCTGCAGAACGTAGCACTGCTCTCCTGAGAGCTGGTTCCCTGGTGATGCCCCTGCCAAACAATACCCACAGCACCCCAGATTTCTCTGCAAAAGGACAGCCAGTGCCTTCTGGTGTCAACTCAAGTCATCACTTGTTTGCTGCAACAGACACACTTGTATCCCATCTGTTGTCCCTACGGACCACAGCACTGCTCTGCTGGAAAGAAAGCGATGCCTCGAGGAGAGAGGCTGAGTCAGGAAGCAGGGGTAAAAAAAAAAATAAAATTAAAAAAAAAAAATCCTTTGAGAGTGTCAGCCCACTCCCTCCTGTCCTCAACACACCATCAGGTCTCAAAGGTAGGACATTTCATGGTCATAAAGGGTTCACTTGTAGGACAACTGCCTTCTTGGCCAACATGTGAGAAACTGAACTCGGAGATTCCACAGGCAAAGACAAAACCTGCTACAGCTAACCTTAAAAAGGAAGAGACTTCTGGTACATGCATCACGGGTTACTGTGGCTCTCATATAGAAAAGGCATGAAAGAATTCCCAGATTTCTCCCAGCAGTGCAGCCACACCTCAGGTGGTGCATCTTAGGACCACTACCTACATATTTCACAGCTGGAAGAGCAATCCCTCTTCCACAGCAGGAGGAAACGTAGTAGAAAAGCTAAGATGGGATTAATGGAGAAAACCAAGATGATGTAACCAAATACATTTATTGTAGAAACCCTTGGAGACACATTCTGGCCCCAGTCAGCGTAGGGAATTTGGGACCAATGAACCACTGGGATGTGCAGTTTGTCTTGACAGCTTCAAACCAGCTTTTGAACAAAAATACGACAGTATTGTATAGGCCACCCTCATCAGAGCAAGGGCTTGGCAGCAATCCCGTTCCTCAAGACCCTCCCACAGCCTCCAGGGGAACAGCGGCACATCCAGAGCTTTCCTCAGGTAGGCACAGAGAGACTGGTCAGCCCAGAGGCACTCGGAGCGGGCAAAAGCTGGAGTGCCAGGGCACCTTCTGGACACGCTGACTGCCTGGTACATCAGCCTGAGTTCAGCAGAGCTAACCGCTGCTCCCAGCATGTTTCTTCCCTCATGGAACAGCCTCAACAACTACACTGAATCTCCATAGAAAGTCTTTGCCATGGCATGTGCCACTTTTACCACCTTCTTCTCCTTGGCATCCGGGCCCATGTTGCTGCGGGCCAGTTTAATCCAATACTGCTCCGTCCTGGACAGATAGTCTGCATGCTTCTCGTCAGGCTGAACAGATGGGTGCTGCTCCTCTCCTAGGACACAATGAGAGGAAGACAGAAAGAGAGGTCACAAACAGCTAATGAAGGCAATCTGTTCTTCCATGTGTCAACCCGGCCAAGACTACTCAGCTAACGTGTTTAAATGTAATAGCTTAAAATCCTACCAGTAACCAATGAGATTTTTCCTCTACCCTGAGAGCAGTGTACTATGAAAACTTTGCTTTTGCTGGAAAACTCAACTGGATGCCAGCGAGGCCTTGCAGGCTTGCAGTGGAACCTGCAGGTATTGAACTAAAACCTACTTTATATTAGAATGAAGACAACATTCATCTTAACCATTACCTCCCTCATCTTCACTCTCCTCTTCAGAGCTGTCCTCTTCCTCTTCCCCTCCCTCTGCACCTTCTGTATCATCCTCTTCTTCATCTGACTCCGATTCCTCCAGCCATTCTTGCGCTTCTTTGAAGAGAAAGAAAATAGAAGAAACGAGTAAGAAGCTGTTTCCCACTCCTACACCCAGAACTGTCATGGAGGGTGTCAGGGCAAGGTCAGGGGAAAAAAAGCTGGTTAGTGCCAACGCTGACAAGAGTCAACTCTCCTCCCTAGGACTTCACAGTTCCATGATTATGAGCAAGACTCGTTCCCTTCTCCCCTTGGCCCATTATGCACATGCAGACTGTGAGCTTCCAGGGCAGGGGCACCCTCTTTTAATGTCTCTCTACAGAATTCCATGCTTGCCACATCCCCTGAGTTAGCCTTCCCAGCTTGGGAACAGCCCAGCAGAATATTCAGAGTATGAAGCAAACAAGCTACACATTTAGGGTACTGAGAGAGAATCCCAGCTAATGCCCACACGCTTTGCAGTACCCAAGACCCTCAGTGCCCTGAGAAGGGTGGGACATGGAAGACCATACATCCCTGTCCTCTGCCAAGTGGACAAGCACGGCATAGCAGGACTGCCTAGGCCAGAACTTCCCAGTGAATAAAGATGCTCTGATTACATGTCTTGGTTTTCAAAGCAGACAGACCAGAGCTCACTCTCTACAGTGATCACAAAGCTCTAAACCAGACAGGTTTCTGCAGCGACAGTGACCATAAGACACTGCATATCACATACTCTGAAGCTTTTTCTGCCCACTACTCAGCGGCTCACCACCACCCCTTGAGGAAGCTCCATAGTTGGGTTGTTTTCCCCCCCCAGTGTAGTGTTGCTACGCTAAAGACAGAGAGAGAGATCCCACCACCAGAGCTTACTTGGATCCATCTCCACTAGCACCTTCCATTCCTCCATTTTGTGTAGGTCGATGCTGTAGAGGTCACTGAGGGTGAACTGGCGATCGCCCACCTCAAACATTCCCCCGTACACATAGAGAACCCCATGCTTCACTGCTAACATGGCATTCGAACGTGGGCATGGCTCCACTTGCTGGCCCAAGGCTCCATCTTCCTCCTCCTCCTCCGATTCAGACCTCTCCTTCTCTTCTGCAGGTCCAGAGATCACCTGCTTGATTGTCATGACAGTCCCATCTTCTGCCACCACCTCTTTGACAATCTCCACTGGGCCTTGTGGAGGTTGCTTCTCCACCTCCTCGTTTCCAGCACCCTCTGCCTCAGGTTGTCTGCCACGTCTTCGCTTTCTTTTCTCCGATTTTGGTCCCTGTTGACAGGAATAAGGAACAGAAGGAGACTGTGTGTGAACTGTGTGCACCTAATGGCACGTACAGCAGTTAATACAAATACTATGGATGCTGCTGGGAGGGAGGGGGGAAGAATTCAATTATATTTCACTACAATTTTAAGTCTCAAGTGACTGGTGCAGCCTCCCACTCAGCATGAACTTCTACCAGCCGTGAAACACGGAGCAACCAAACTCCTGGTGAACCCATGGTGTGGAGTTGCTTCCTCTATTACTGGCAGCGCGTGCTGAGGAGACAGAAAACAGCTCTTTCGCTCGCTGTCCTGCAGGTGCACGCAAGCACACACACAGTCCACTGGTCTGTGACAGGAGCAAGAGAAAAATAACCCACCATTTTGTGAAATCAAAACAATTGCTGGGTGCTAAATTACAGTGCATTACCAGGAAGCACTCCAGGTCTTCAAAGCACCGTATGAAAGGGCTGGAAAACAGTCAGGCAGGCAGGCAGAAGCAAATACCTAAGCGCGTGTTTGCCTGTTATTATGTGATTGACTTCTCCTTTTTGAGAACAAAGCCAGAAACAGTGGGGGTGGAAAGAAGGAAGTTCAACCAGGTCATTTGCACCTCACTTCCCACTTGAGAGTGTTTCAAACAAAATCAAAGATCTGAGCTGAGGGCCACATTTCTGAAGTTCTTACGAGCCAAGGTTAATATTTCATCTCTTCAAGTAGCTCATCAACAATGGGGAAAAAAGAGGAAGGTTTTTTGACCCCAAAGCAACACAAGGTCTTTTCACAGTAGCTTTTACTGAACTATTGCATGTCAGGCTTACACACCTGACCTGGAGCTGCCTCCAATAAAACACCATACCCATGGTGAGCATGGCTCATGCTGCTTCGTTTCATTTTGCATTACACAACAACGGGGCACACGGAGCCTGACTCCTGGAGGAGGTGGGTTGCCTCCTGAACCACTCTCTCTTTGTGCCCAACCATCAGTGCTCGTAAGCTTCACCTCTCCCTAGAAGGGTGCGAGATGGGCATGGAGAGCACATCCCTATGTGGCAGGGAAGGAAAGGGGTAGCGTAAAGTTAGAGAATTCAGTTGGTCTGGAAGCAAAAACCTGCTAGAGTTGCACATCCCCAGCTTCATTTCTACAGCCTTTCCTCCTCTTCACAATCAGTGGGTCACAGACTAAAGCAGCAGCCACAGCTGATGGCCCAGCTTCTAGAGCACCTTGAGTTATTAGAAATAGAGGCTTGCTCCACACTGCAAGAAAGCTGTACGAGGCCAAAAAAGGCCCAAAGGACGCGTGTCAGATGATCAGGGAGAACAAACTCAATATATTTGTGTTATTTTTAAAACAAAACCTTTAGCTGTCCAGGAAACCAGCGGTTTTTCCCGATGTCGTAGAAATAAATATCGTTGAAGAAGTCTCCTTCGATGCTCTCCTCCTCTTCTTCATCATGCACGCCTCCAAACAGAAGGGAGCGGTTACTGGGACCAATTGCCACCGAGAAGCCAGACCTGGGAGTGGGTTTCACTCCAGACGGGTTGAGCCGACTCCATGCCCACTTGTCTGGTAATGGATAAAAACAAGTGAGAGCATCAGCAAAGGAGAATCCTGACCGGCTACGTATCTTCCCCTTCAGTTCTCCAGCAAGTAACTCCACGATCCGTTCTGGACAGTCTCAGAACTGCACGGTGTGCTTTCAATAACAACGTTAATCAGAACCACTTGCATTTCCACTTCAGCCACGCAGCTAGTCCGCACATCCCTTCCACCCTAGCCGTTGTGTCTTCAATAAAAGCAAACGCGAAGAGCTACCTTGAGAATGTGCTTTGTGGGGCAAGGAGCCTCTTGAAAGGTGTACACACCTTTAGAGAAGGGAGGAGTTCAAACGAGGACTGATCAAATACAGCCTTCAAATACCAAGGAAATGGACCTCGGTTATCCTACGGAGCCCACCCTACATCAATTCTCTCCACAGACCCTGTTATTACAGCACCTGATCTGCCACCTGCACCACTGCCTTAATCCCCAGAACAGGTACAGTTCATTGTCAGGAGACGCAATCACACTTTAAAAAAGGGCTCAGCAGCGGGAGAAGGCTCATGCTCCAAATCCTCCGCTTTTGCTCCAATCCTTTCTACTCTGGATTTCGAGCAAATCCCTAAAACGCAGGCTGGGAAAAGCATATGCACTGGCTGGGTACTGTGTTTCCAAAGGAACCACAATTTCAACAAGGTAAGCTATAAATAGGACATAATGCAAACTGAGTCTGGAATCCAGACAACATATGTGACCAACACTCCTGCCCAAATCCCACTTTAACACAGTCAAGTTTAAAGAAATTAGTCACGGTTTTAATATTTTAGAAATTCAGGTCAAAGACGACTGTCCCATTCCACAAGCCAGGGACAAAACACACTCTCTCCTAAGGAAAGTGATGGAAACCCTATTTTGGGGTACATGCACAGATAAAACAACCCACCAAGCAAAAACCACTCCTGAAAATACCCCTGCACTAGGTAATCTCATGAGATCACACCCCAGTCTTCTCTCTAAGGAGTCTGTAAGTGAGCCACTACCACCAGAGTTTGTCAAAACAGGAATTTCCAGTGTGGAGAATTCTGAAATCCCAAAGATTTTCTGTTGTGAAACAGAAAAGCAGTGATCAAAATGTCCCAGAGAACAGGAATTTCAAACTGTTGTTTTAATTCCCTCCCACGCACAAACCAAAAAATCCCTAAATTATCTCTGCTTGCAGTTTTTCCTGAAGCTGCCTGTGCTGGCCAGAGCCTCTCACATAGTTATGCAAGGAGGCTGGAGACCCCCAACTCCATCTCAGACTATTTCAGGACCAACATAATTCCTCCACCATCCCCTGGAAGCTGCTGTTTCCTTCACCCTGGCCCCTTTCTTTTTAAGCTGGAGTCACAGTACACAAATACTCAGCTATTCCCGGGAAGAAGAAATATTTAAATCAACTCATCTACTGTCTTCAGCCCCAAAGAAAACAGTGGGCCATAGTGTTTTTCATTAAATGGGAAATTTCGTTCTAGGCTTGGGGTTTTTTGGTCTGTTATTCAAAAGAAGAGAGAGGATTTGCATTCCCAGCGTTGCAACATCACTTCCAGCACAGCCCTCCTAGCTGCAGCAGTAGCTTACCTTCCTCCTTGCCTGCACTTTCAGCCTTCAGCAGGAACATATCTGTATGCAGGGTGCCTTTGTCAACATCTTTCTTAATTCTCTGCAGAGAAGGGAAAGACAGGGATGCTCTGTGAAACAGTTTCAGTGGCCCAAAACACAGGAGGTCCACCTTTTCAAGGCCTGGAAAGTCACCTGTGCCAGAACGGCAGTATGTGACATTCCGAACTCGTCACCCCACAGAAAATCCTAATCACAGCCTGAATCCACACATTGCTGCGCTGAAAACACAAACACCGTGACCTAGGGCAAGGAGAAGCCACACAGGTAGCCACGCCGTGGCTCTGGAGCATCAGGCAGCTCACAGAGTGTCCAAATCAGGGTTGCTTCCTGGGCCACAACCAACTTCTGCCTGTGCCTGCTGCAACACAGGTCCTGGGACTTGTGGCCACATCAAGACTATTGGATGCAGCTTAAGGGCAGGAATTTTGGCACCCAGATAAAAGAAATAAGTGGTCACAAGGAGTTAAAACTGATTGTTTTGCAGAAGGAAGGAAGGATGGGCAGCACCAAGGAAACAAGAGACCCAAGGTCCTGCCTTTTACTCTGCCACAGACAGCATCAGGCGCTCTCAAGGGACTGATTTAACATCTGTGCCTCTGCTGCTTTAGCTGTAAGGGAGAGCAGACACCTACTCCACCAAAGTGGCACACGACGACTTTCCACAAGGCTTGCAAGGCCCTCTGGGATTCTGCCCTTCATCGCTGAGCAGAAGCTCGGAGAGTCTGTGCGGTATCATTCGCAGGGCCCAAGTTTAAGTACAGATCTGTGACCAGCACGCAGGCTTTCAGTCCCTGCCACCCCCCATCTCCATCCCACTACAAGGGAAGCACAGGTGCCGGCTCGCTCTCTGCGCCACAGCCTGACTGCTGCTGTCATTTTTAGTGTTCGGGGCCCCGCAGAGCCTCGAGCAACAGTTCTTTTCTCCTAAACAGAACAGAAGCCTCACTTCCACTCCTACTAAAGGCACCAGCAAGAGCAGGATCAAGCCTCAGCTGAGACAATTAAATGCATGATTTTAAAAGTGATTTTCCCTTGCTCCTTTCGCTGTAAGCCCCTGTGCTCCGGTGTTCATAGCAACACACAGCATTTGAAAGCAGCACTATGCAACACCACTGTAGGAGGTCTTTTAATAATGTCATTATCCACCCATCCTTCATGCAGAGCTCCTGCTTCCTTGTAATTCCCTTCCTCCTGGGGACGACAGCATTGCTATGTTGTGCAATTGCTTCTAGGATGCGGGCAGGGGATCCCAGCAGAAACAGGGGCGGTTGGGTCCAGTCCTCAGGAAGATGAGCAGGGCTTGGGTGCATGTGAGAGCAGAACAGCACGGTGCTGTCCTGTTCTTGCTGCACATCTATACCCAACCCTGCACCTTGCACTTGACAGGTTTTGTTACTGCAGGCTACGTTCTATAGTTACTGCATGGCCCAGGATCCAATTCGTAGGTGTCCTGGTTTCGTCTGACATGGAGCTAATTTTCTTCCCAGTAGCTGCTGTGTTTTGGATTTAGTACGGACAACACTAACTTGGATGATGCTGAGAAGCCCCAGGGAAGGCTGATAACGAAGTGCCAGAGGAAAGAGGAGAACTCTGCTCACAGTGCAGCAAAAAGGAAGCTTCAGTTAACTTAAGGACCAGCGTCAGTCTTGTAGGGCTGTCTTGGGAAATGCAACCATTTGGGGCTGTGGCTCATGTCCCTTCTTGCTCTCCACATGCACCTAAGTGTGCTCATTAGCAAACTGAGAGACATACGCTCTTCAAGACAGGATATCTACACTGTAGAGATCCTCTCCTGGGCAACCACTTCAATGAAGTCAACTGAGCTATTCCACCTACCGTCCTCCAGCAACAGAGCACCAGGCACACAAGGGACAGGAAGCCTGTAGGAACAAGCACCCATGACAGTCCTGTTTTCTGAATAAGAGGTTACAGTGATGACTCTTTCAGCCACTGGAAAGCAAGCAAGACAAGTTTTCGCATTGCTGAGTGGTTCTGAGGCAGAGCTAGAGGAGCTCTAGTGTTGATGAAGTGGCTGGAGGGGCTGGGAGCTTCCCAGTTCAAACAGACCCTTAAGAGAGAGCTGTTGGGGCCGGAAGGGAAAGTAATGCCTTCTAGGAAAGCTGCTGTTAAGCACGGAGTACACCAATTCATAGCCTGGCAGTGCACCTATTGTGGCATCTACAGCAGCAGCTCTCAAGTTCAAAGCGCTCTGAGTCACTGTGCCAAGTGTGTGCCATCCTCTGGCAATGTCACACTTCGCTGTCTCTGTCACATAGGTCTAGAGCAGGAGAAATCATCAGCGAGCCTCAGGCTGCGGGCAGCTGAGATACAGCAGCCTTTTCAGTCTGTTCCTCACCTTAATCAAACATCCCTTCAAGTCTCACCGGAGCAAACAGCTGTCAGGGATGGATGGGCAGAGGAGAGGGAGGGAGACGGGCAGGAGCCTTCACACCTCACAGCAGTGAAGTGCACTCCAGTGACTGTGAA
>WHYT01016739.1:165147-180663 GCA_009806455.1 Tetrax tetrax | reverse complement strand
GCTTGCAGTTTTTCCTGAAGCTGCCTGTGCTGGCCAGAGCCTCTCACATAGTTATGCAAGGAGGCTGGAGACCCCCAACTCCATCTCAGACTATTTCAGGACCAACATAATTCCTCCACCATCCCCCTGCAGCTGCTGTTTCCTTCCCCCTGGCCCCTTTCTTTTTAAGCTGGAATCACAGTACACAAATACTCAGCTATTCCCGGGAAGAAGAAATATTTAAATCAACTCATCTACTGTCTTCAGCCCCAAAGAAAACAGTGGGCCATAGTGTTTTTCATTAAATGGGAAATTTTGTTCTAGGCTTGGGGTTTTTTGGTCTGTTATTCAAAAGAAGAGAGAGGATTTGCATTCCCAGCGTTGCAACATCACTTCCAGCACAGCCCTCCTAGCTGCAGCAGTAGCTTACCTTCCTCCTTGCCTGCACTTTCAGCCTTCAGCAGGAACATATCTGTATGCAGGGTGCCTTTGTCAACATCTTTCTTAATTCTCTGCAGAGAAGGGAAAGACAGGGATGCTCTGTGAAACAGTTTCAGTGGCCCAAAACACAGGAGGTCCAACTTTTCAAGGCCTGGAAAGTCACCTGTGCCAGAACGGCAGTATGTGACATTCCAAACTCATCACCCCACAGAAAATCCTAATCACAGCCTGAATCCACACATTGCTGCGCTGAAAACACAAACACCGTGACCAGGGCAAGGAGAAGCCACACAGATAGTCACGCCGTGGCTCTGGAGCATCAGGCAGCTCACAGAGTGTCCAAATCAGGGTTGCTTCCTGGGCCATAACCAACTTCTGCCTGTGCCTGCTGCAACACAGGTCCTGGGACTTGTGGCCACATCAAGACTATCGGATGCAGCTTAAGGGCAGGAATTTTGGCACCCAGATAAAAGAAATAAGTGGTCACAAGGAGTTAAATCCGATTGTTTTGCAGAAGGAAGGAAGGATGGGCAGCACCAAGGAAACAAGAGACCCAAGGTCCTGCCTTTTACTCTGCCACAGACAGCATCAGGCGCTCTCAAGGGACTAATTTAACATCTGTGCCTCTGCTGCTTTAGCTGTAAGGGAGAGCAGACACCTACTCCACCAAAGTGGCACACGATGACTTTCCACAAGGCTTCCAAGGCCCTCTGGGATTCTGCCCTTCATCGCTGAGCAGAAGCTCAGAGAGTCTGTGCGGTATCATTCGCAGGGCCCAAGTTTAAGTACAGATCTGTGACCAGCACGCAGGCTTTCAGTCCCTGCCACCCCCCATCTCCATCCCAGTTCTTTTCTCCTAAACAGAACAGAAGCCTCACTTCCACTCCTACTAAAGGCACCAGCAAGAGCAGGATCAAGCCTCAGCTGAGACAATTAAATGCATTATTTTAAAAGTGATTTTCCCTTGCTCCTTTCGCTATAAGCCCCTGTGCTCCGGTGCTCATAGCAACACACAGCATTTGAAAGCAGCACTATGCAACACCACTGTAGGAGGTCTTTTAATAATGTCATTATCCACCCATCCTTCATGCAGAGCTCCTGCTTCCTTGTAATTCCCTTCCTCCTGGGGACGACAGCATTGCTATGTTGTGCAATTGCTTCTAGGATGTGGGCAGGGGATCCCAGCAGAAACAGGGGGGGTTGGGTCCAGTCCTCAGGAAGATGAGCAGGGCTTGGGTGCATGTGAGAGCAAAACAGCACGGTGCTGTCCTGTTCTTGCTGCACATCTATACCCAACCCTGCACATCTATACCCAACCCTGCACCTTGCACTTGACAGGTTTTGTTACTGCAGGCTACGTTCTATAGTTACTGCATGGCCCAGGATCCAATTCGTAGGTGTCCTGGTTTCGTTTGACATGGAGCTAATTTTCTTCCCAGTAGCTGCTGTGTTTTGGATTTAGTATGGACAACACTAACTTGGATGATGCTGAGAAGCCCCAGGGAAGGCTGATAACGAAGTGCCAGAGGAAAGAGGAGAACTCTGCTCACAGTGCAGCAAAAAGGAAGCTTCAGTTAACTTAAGGACCAGCGTCAGTCTTGTAGGGCTGTCTTGGGAAATGCAACCATTTGGGGCTGTGGCTCATGTCCCTTCTTGCTCTCCACATGCACCTAAGTGTGCTCATTAGCAAACTGAGAGACATACGCTCTTCAAGACAGGATATCTACACTGTAGAGATCCTCTCCTGGGCAACCACTTCAATGAAGTCAACTGCGCTATTCCACCTACCGTCCTCCAGTAACAGAGCACCAGGCACACAAGGGACAGGAAGCCTGTAGGAACAAGCACCCGTGACAGTCCTGTTTTCTGAATAAGAGGTTACAGTGATGACTCTTTCAGCCACTGGAAAGCAAGCAAGACAAGTTTTTGCATTGCTGAATGGTTCTGAGGCAGAGCTAGAGGAGCTCTAGTGTTGATGAAGTGGCTGGAGGGGCTGGGAGCTTCCCCGTTCAAACAGACCCTTAAGAGAGAGCTGTTGGGGCCGGAAGGGAAAGTAATGCCTTCTAGGAAAGCTGCTGTTAAGCATGGAGTACACCAGTTCATAGCCTGGCAGTGCACCTATTGTGGCATCTACAGCAGCAGCTCTCAAGTTCAAAGCGCTCTGAGTCACTGTGCCAAGTGTGTGCCATCCTCTGGCAATGTCACACTTTGCTGTCTCTGTCACACAGGTCTAGAGCAGGAGAAATCATCAGCGAGCCTCAGGCTGCGGGCAGCTGAGATACAGCAGCCTTTTCAGTCTGTTCCTCACCTTAGTCAAACATCCCTTCAAGTCTCACCGGAGCAAACAGCTGTCAGGGATGGATGGGCAGAGGAGAGGGAGGGAGACGGGCAGGAGCCTTCACACCTCACAGCAGTGAAGTGCACTCCAGTGACTGTGAAGTGCTTGTTTGGTAACGATAACAGAAATAGTGGTTATTCCTCCCCAGTCCCAGGTAGGGTGCAGTTTGTCCTTAAACGCTAGACGTAGCACACATTCATGCGTACAGGGGACACACAGGCTGAAGTGTGCAGGAGCACAGTAGGATGTGAGCTGTCTGCACAAAAGGAAGGGAAATAGCAAATACTGAAAGAGCAGTCGGCTTCGCTCTCGTACAAGCTACGCAGAATAACTGCATTATTTTATTCCTGAAAACCACATGGCTCCCTGTAGTAAACACGCTGCGTATGGAACATGACAAAGCTTCCTGGGCTGAGAAAACCCCAATGAGGTGGAGTGGGAGTTAGTTATTTGTTGTCAAAGAGATGCTTGTTTTCCCCAACTCACGCTGGCTCAAAAGTAGACAATTCACCAGCAAGCAGCACATCGTTCCAGGAGAGATCAGTCCCCTTGCACCCAGGACACTCTCCTGCCCTGAGCAAATCGCTCTGTCAGTCACAGGAGGCTCCTGTTCGCCCCACTGTCCTTCTTGCCTTGAAGTTCCAGGTGTTTGCTTTCAAGCACAAAGCTGGCTTGGACACCCACTGCCTATTGTTTGCAGATACAGATACATTAGCGAGTTACAGGAGCTTTAGAGGCATTAGCTAAAAAAACCCTCTAGCTCCACTGACAGACAGCAAGCGACCAGCTTCCCTTCCTTCAAAGCGCAAGGAAATTGAGGCACAGAGAGCTGTCCTTGAGAAGAAAGGGAATCAGGATTCCCTGTGTATAACATGCTAAACACGTCTGATAAAAGAGATCAGCAGTGGTAAAATACATCCAATTAGCAGAAGCCCTTAGCAAAAAGAAAACCAAACCCACATGCTAGTCTTTGGCATCCAAAAGCCTTGCACACATGGAACGTCAGCCCTCCCATGGCTTGTAGGCTGTTTGCACCTGCAAGGTAGAGCAGCATTAGCCTCTAACACCTCCCGGCTGCATTCGCCGTGCCAGTCAGGCACAGCGCGCTCACGTTGCCTAGCAATAGAGAGGTCTCATTGCTTTATACAGCCAAAAATGCAGCTTGCTGCAGCAAGCCCCATCCCCAGCACGAGAAACGGGCAAGGACATCTTTAACATCAGCAGGAGACCAAGTGTGAGCTCCTTGCAGGGATTTTGAGGTACTTTTTAGGCAGAGCTGACGATGCCTGATCACTGATCATTTCTAGGCTGAAGATGAAACAGATGAACACAGGGACACCATTGTGCATTTCAAAGTATCAGGCACGCTCTTGTCAATTAGCGCACCAACATCTCAAGGGTTGTAAAGCTCCTTTTTCACCATTTGCATCCTCGTTGTTCACTACTCGGTCAGCAAAAATCTAGTGGCTAGCACAGGCTCCTGATGGCTTGATCAGGGGAACATCCCTGGCTGCAGGCTGATGGTGTTGCTCAGGCTTTACAGAGCCCCAGCAGCCAGCTGGGTACACAGATGCCTACCATTCAACCCAGAGCCCTCAATCTCCTGGGCTCACATCTCTTTTTGCCCAAGGCGATGTGCACTGTACCACACCGCACAGCTATTTTGGGACAGTACTTCAAAGCAGATTTACAAGGGCTAAGGGGACTGCAGGATATCTTCTCCTGTGGCTGCCCACCTCCAATTAAGTATTGTTTCCTCCACTGTCTACCTCATTTCTCCCAAGAGTACCCCAGCCAATGACTCCGGGAGGAGGACACAAGCCAAACACGTTTTCTTCACTTCAATGTAAACCCAGAGACACTCAGCTCCACAAGTGGCTATAAGCAAAGACAGAATGAGAATTAAATAGCCACATATTAATGAAGCTGTGTTTCTCCAGAGGGGCTAAATCTTGCTGAATTAAGTTTTCAGGAGCATGCTAGAGGTTTGTTGCCTTTGCACCTCAAGAAAGGTGCAGAGAAAATTCTGTCCAGTGCTTTGGTCAATCTGTAGCTCAGCTGCACCACTCCCGCCTGGAAGTTCACTTGTGCTACAGGATACACAGCCAAGTCTCTGCTAGGAATGGTACACCAGAGAGAAACAGACTTACCCCTCTATATTACAAAGGAAGTAGGTTCCTAACAAGAGTGGTTGTTTTAACCTAAAAGCTGTTCTCCAAGCCGGAGAGGAACTGCATCCAGCTCTTATCCTTGCTCAGTGCTCTGCATAAAGGCTGAGGGCAGCTTCGCATTTCCCCATCCCTTTTACTTCATTTTTATTAGCCCAAAACAACCCAGAGCAGTGTGACAGAGCCCACCCTTGTAAAGTGGAATAGAACCAGTGGTAAACATGTGTCAACTTCTATATTTCCTTGGCGCTCAGTGTGCACTTGAAACCCAGCTGCTTTCAGCAGCCATGAGAGATCCATATTTAGCGTACATGCAGGCTCATGCTTCCTTCCCACCCTCAAGAGTGAGGAACTGGACAGAGAAAGGAAGAGGACGAAGCCCTTTTGGGTAGAAAATGCCTCTGTATCGTTACTGCTATTTAATCAAACGCACATGAGATGAGAGAGAGCCCTAAGCACAGGCCGTGAGCAGGCACAAATGCTTCTAAATATACAGACAGACTATCTTCTCTCTCCTTTCCCTGCTTTTCTTCTTTGTTCATTTATTCACATCAGAAGAACAACACGTCCTCCTCCCCCAGCGACGCACTGCTGGAAGCAATGCCTTTCCACTGAGACAGTACCAGCAGGATCCGGGTCTTCTGTCTGCACTCGCAAAATTAAAAGCTTTTGCAGAAGCCTTTTGCTCAATGAAATATTTACTTCCTCCTGCCCAGCATGGAGACAAGGATACTTGGTCAATGGGGACATGCGGTCTAAAGGGCCATCCAGCATAAATTATCATTATTAACAAAGAAAGAAGCAGAGCAGAAGAAGCCTGGTGCTCATCTAAAGTCTTCTTTGGCTTATCGAGTCTGCTAACTAGTGCTGCTTGCTCCCTTAACCCTTTCACTGATGTCAAAGCTACACGTTTCCTGGCAGCTGCTGCTTTTAACCTGGAATATGGACAAGTACTATCTGAGAATGCTTTAAGCTGGCAGTAACCACTATTGTTGCCAAAAAATGTCATTTCTCCCAGTTGCTTACTCCTGCCTCTGTAATATCACCTCCTTATATTGGATTAGATTAGCAGGGAAAAGACAAAATTCATTTTAACCAAGATACGCTCTCCGGTCAGCACACAACCGCGTGGAGAAAGGCACGATTAGAAGACAAGATGCCTCTTTTGGTAGCAGTACTGGTTCCCAGCAGCCTGAACCGTCCTGCAAACGAACAATCCAAGGGCACAACTGCACGTTTGCTCCAAGCTGGCGTAACCACAGGCTAACATGCACCATTGTTACCAGTGTTCTTTGGACATCTGGCAGCTGCCTGACACGTGGAAACACGGTCAGTCAGAGCAGCAGGCAGTTACGCGATGACATCACCAAATCTTGCACTGGAGACACGGTTTGCCAAACTGAGCAGAGGGAAGTGGCAGAACAGATATCTCAATTTTCTCCAAAGCTCTAAGCCCACTGCCCTCTCCAAGCAGTCAAAACACAGGACTCCACAGCCAACACAAACCGAGACCATCGCATCAGCCCCACTTAAGCAACTCGAGTCTGCCACGTTTTAGTTTTCACTTTAGCCCCTTAATTTTTCCATCAATTGTTCTGTTTGGCATTCAGGAAACACTGCACTGGCTTACCACAAAGCCTCTCCTACCTGTTTGGAGTAGCCTCCATAGATGATTATGCTGCCCTCAGGAGTACTAGCCATTTGACATCCCGATCTTGGAGCAGGCCCAATTCCCGACGGAGCCAGCTTGCTCCAGGTGAAAGAGTCCAGGTTGAAGGCATACACGTCGTTGTAATAGATGTAATCTCTAGGGAGAGCAAATTGGCACACCACAGGTTTTTGTAATGCTCAGCATTTAGGACAGGATAAAATATCACCTCAGGAACCTCTGAAGAGGTGCAACACCTCATTCAATAACTTACATTCACAGTTTTCCTCCTGTAGCCGTAGCAATGTACAGAAGATTTGTGAAGGTTACTATTTCAGTGCAACAAACTGCATTTAACAAAGCTCCTTAAAGACCTCTCTGAATTCTTTTTCACTTACGTCATTCCTCACTAAAATAGAGGTTTCCTGAACTCTTTCCAGTTAACGTGGTCCAAGGTAACTTAAATTAGAACACAAAAGATCAAACCAGGTTAGAGCTATGCCTGCCTAGCTGGGTGGGAAAAACATACATATGTCCTGTTGCCTTTCTACTAGCCAGCTCACTGCTGGTGGAAAATGCTCTGCAGAGGTTAAACTCCCAAAGACACAGGCGAATCTAGGGTGGGCTTTGCCACTTGCACTGTGCTCCCAGGGACTGCAGTTACGCTGTTTACTGTCTCTCAGACAATAAGTAGCTCGGCTCTCTTCACAGTCCCCATGACAGTGTAGCTGTGACCTCACGCAGCATGCGAGCGCCTACTGGAGAAGATGTTTCTAGGAAGACAAGCCTCTAAATCTTGTCAAAGAGCCCACAAGTGATGCGTTGAGCTTTTGCTACAAAAATGAGTACATACTTCAGTGATTAGCTAAGTGGTACAATGGTTTTTCAAACGTTTGAAGACTTTAAATCAAGGTCACTTGTCTTTCCAACATAAAAGTCTAGTTCAGTAACAGCACTGCTGAGGACAGTCCTTCCATTAAAGCCCAACTTTCTGTTACTGGTGAAATTCTGTTGTCTTTTTTACAGAAGACTCAATACCACCAGCCATCCTGCAGTAACCCACCTTGCACTCTCATGGAAACCTCCGAAGATGATCAGCTGTCTTTTGCAAACCACCATTCGATGCCCACTCCGTCCAGAGGGACCTCCTGATGCCCTGAAATGCAAAGAAATCCCACTTATCAGCAAAATTCCCCTTCCTGTTAGTGTGCCAGTCCATTTCTATTGAAGTCATTGGCAGCTGGGCTGGCTGAGTTCTGTTTCTTTCCTCCTGGAATGGGAAGCCATGGGGAACTTCGTTATCTTAATATATATGTATGCTTTTCTCCAGAACAGCAAGTGTGCTTTTCCTGTACCTCTTGGTATCTGCAACACAGGCATTCTGCAGTAATAATTTTATTCCTAGTGATAAGCCATCTAGTCTCTAAGAGCACACAAAGTCTTGAAGTCTTTTCTGCTATGACTCAGATCATTTTTCAGGAGAGTTTAATAGCAGTTAACTCCCAAAATTGCAAGAAAGGCAGTCCAGAGGTGGACAAGTAAGAGCCAGAGACTGGTTCTGACATCCACTCTCCTTCAACGTCTTAGGAAATCCCATACCCATAGCATCTTCGCTCCTGCAAGTAGGATATAACAGCAAACTAGCGAGAAGGCTTTGTATATTACTCAGATTTCCTCAAAAACAAAGGCAGTGCAGCAAAACAAGCCGTCGTTATTATCTTACACGTTCAAAAGCAGCTATGCTTCACTGTTTCGCTCTTTCAAGCTTCCTGACCTTTCAGTTAAATGTGCCACTTCCATTTCCAGGAACAAGCAACAACACCCCATCTGTCACATCCAAAAGCTTCAGCCAAAGCCAGGCAGCTGGCAACGACATTCCTGAGAGGCAATGAAGATGCACCTTCCTTCGTGTTCACCCACAGACTGAACATCATACGAGAGAGGACAAAGACAACTTCAAGAACTCTCAAAACAAAGGCAACTTTAGGCCAAACAGCAGAGAAAATAGGGTTTGGCTCTGTGTGTTCTCTGTCCCCATGGATTAACCTATCCCATTTTCACTCTTGCTGAGGGGTCCCCCAAAGTGCACACAGTTAGCACCACTGAACTCAGCAAGGCTTCTCAAACACGCAGTGCTAACATGTGTTAAGCAGTTGCAGAATCAGGGCCTAAATAAACAAGAAACCTGCTCACCACTGAAAACAAGAGCAAAACCTAAACCCACAACCCTACTGCTACACTTTAACTGGCAGCAGGTAGCTGTAAAGAGCGGTGATAGATTTCTGTGGAGAGAGAAAATGAGGGCCCTTATTCACCATCAAAAATTACAATCTCACACCAGTCATAATGAAAAACTCCAAGCAGAACAGCAGCGTTTGGGTAAGACTGAATTAATACTGATTGCTTCAACTTCTTATTTTAACAGAGAATAGGGTTTTCTAGGCATTTAGTGAATCTTTAAGTATCACCCTGCAGAATAGCACCTCTAGTATTAATTTCATCATGATCTGACATCACTATTTTCTCTTCTGTAACAAAGCTCCCATGGTATTATTCCAGAGGATGGCACCTTTTAAAATCCTTTTTTTTTTTTTAAAAAAAGGAAAGAAGGAATTAAAAATCAACATTAACAATAAAATCCTGTGCTCAGAGAATATCTTCTGCCTCACTTCTCAAACACATCTCCTCCAAGTTAAAAATCAATTCTGAACAATAAAAAGTTTATTCATTGATGTACGCGTTTTAAGAAAAAAGTTCCCACAAGTCACACCCTCCTGACCTTGCAGCAACTGCTCTTAGAAGTACTTCTGCACAGAGCTATTCATACGGCCAAGGTCCTTTGTCCCCAGGACTGGCAGTAGCGTATAACCCTGCTGCCACTCCAGAAGGCACTTCCTGCAAGCTCAAAGGCTTGTTACCCAAATGCAAACTGTCTCCTTTTACCTCTGTCATTGCTCATGGTCCAAAACAAGCATTTTGGAAATGGTTTCACAGACTTTATGATTAATACTCTACTTCATGGGGTAGACACCAGAAAGCAGACATGTGGGAGGGAGTTGTAAATTCTCCAGACTTTTTTTTAAAAATAGATTAAAAGATAAGGCTAAGGACTGGCTCTATACATGTACAGCATGCGTCTGATCAGACCTGCTCCATAAGGAATTTGCTTTTCCATGTGGAGTTACTCTAGGACTCATAGTAAAATAAAAGACCTGAATTCAGGCCCCAGATTCAAGAATTAAAGCCTTACATGCCACAGTGACTGCAGACTGTGAGAGTTACCTTTTCACTCATTCCTTCATCCAGAGGATGCTCAGGTGAATCTCAGAACCTCTCCATAATAATAAAAGTGATGATGCACAGAACATTCCATCAAAGGGACGCTCAGGACAGAGCACTTCTATCCTCCAGTGCTCAAGGCAGATGAAGTCCAGGACTTTGGTGTTCAGATTTACATCTTACGCTTGTGAAGGCAAACAAGTGTTCTGCTCAGTGGCACACACAGCGAGTGTACTCACGTGTCTGGATACTCAGTTAGGAAGCGCACAAGTGAACACACAATTGCCACGAGGCACAAAATCTTCCCATCAAATCCCTTGCAAAGTCAATCAACAGTTGTACATTTGCATCCTGATGTACCAAAGAACAAGCTGGTAAAGCCCAATTCTGGGCTGACAGAGAAAGTCTACCCAACAGTACACCAAAATATCTTTAAATTCTTTAAGCACCACTGCACCTTTCTACCTTGTGTTGCAGGACTTGATCTTTCTGGTGACAGACAGCACACGAGCAAGAAGAGTCGTCAATCCGAAACAAACCTATGCCGAAAGGCATCCTGCACTGCAGTGACTGCTCCAGTTCCCTCTGTAAACAGCATTAAACATACGCTGTGAAACGCTACCCCGAAATATTTATAGCACCATATCCCACAAAACTGTGAGATAGTATTATTAACATTCCAGTATTAAAGGGAAGGGAGCTATACAGGCTCAAAAGCCAGACAAAGAACTACACAGAGGAGGGATCTGCCAGTTCCCAAGCACAACCCCAACGCGTGATGCTCCCTGTCTCTCTGAGGGAGTGCACTGGGCCACACAGAGCTGAGGAAGAACGTTCTCTCTAGGAAGGAATAAGGCAATTAGGTTAAAATATTACTTAGCTCTAAGGCAGAGTAACAAACAGTTCATACACGGAGGCAACCTTGTGCATCACACACAGGATAAGGTGGTTCCAATAAGTCAAAGTCAGTTGCTGGCAAGTCTTCTAAGAGGCTGGGATTTGTTGTTTTTGGATCATCTTTGTGCACGCAAGATGCAAGTAAATATTCCTAAATACAGCAATTTTAAACTCTGTCCAGCAGACTGGCACCACTGTGCTCTGTGCTAGGAGATAATAGAGATCCACTTCTCCAGCAGCCTTTGCAGACACAGCACAGAGATGAGTTATTCAAGGTTTTCTCTTAAAAATGTTTTACAGTCAAGTCTCTTACAGCACCAAGATGGTGCTGTAGGCCATGAAGGAGAACGTAATTGTCTGAAATCTAAGCTGTGGGGCTGGAATAACTAGATTTCCTAGAACTGCAAGTTCAGATCACAGCAGGGTCACCTTAGCTATTCAATCCACACAAAGCATTATCTTCAAACCCAGCTGAAACAGGGCACGTGATTCTTCCCACGTGGAACAAACTTTTGTTTCTCTTGTTCATACACTTATTAATAATTATGTTACTCTATTATTTGCACTAAAATGACATCTTCCAAACCCAAGTGAGTTTACTCAATCCCAGCCTGTACCTCACAAGTCCATCACCAGGCATTTACTCAGGTAACACCACTACCACATCGGACACGTGGAATTACTGCTTGGCCTGCTACGTGAAGGCCTGCTGTACCAGGGCTGGTGCCCCATCATGACCCAACAAACCTACACAATCCGTCCTCTCCATTTAGTCTTCCCAAACACGTTCACTCTCCTAGTACCACTAGTCCCTAAGCTGACCCCCACTGTCACTGATGTCACCAGCTAGTTAATGGTGATCCAAAATAAGCAAGTGCTTGACGTCAGGCAGATATGAGAAATCTATGTGGAAAAATCACAGTAGCAATGGGATTCCCTGGCAAGAAAATCAAAATGCTGAAGGAAGTGAAATGCAGCACGTGCTATGATCATAGTTTTAAAAGAAGTAGGAAAAAAATCCCTTGTACAACTCTATAATCTCTGCCCTTTCCTCTTCCTCTTTCCAAGCAAACTGTAATCAAGATGCCATAGGGAAAAGCAAAGAGGCAGCAGAAACTTCATTTCCACACACAGTCAGGTTAGCATTAAAACAAAGACATCCCCTCCCAGCCTCCTCCGCCAGATGCCTCATTAATGCAGCTCCTGGAGCTGTGCCCAAGGATGGGGAGGAGATGCACTTTCTTTTATTCGAACACTGGGACCAGGGCACAGGCGTTTTCAAAATTCCAGCAAGGCTGACAGACAGACATCCACCCAAACACGTCTCTCCAGGGCACTTTCACCCTTATAATTTCTGATGCTCACTTAGAAAATGTCTATCCTTCTATCTACTAAGAAACAATGAAGCATCAATGTCTCTATATGCATTTAGAGACAGGATGGAGGACAGCTCCAGGCAGCTTGAAGAGCGTGTCACCTAGAACTTGCTCCCTGGGTGGGATGAGGAGCTCACCCTGCCAATCTGGCTCTCTCCTCACTAACACTTCAAAACTCACCACAACAAAATCCCTTGCCATGGTTTTAGTCCATTTGGGCGCAGGAGTGCTGGGGCCACACTGCAACTCGCAGCACACGCAAACTTCCTGCTCAGCTCCAGAAAGGGAACGGGTGCTTTTCCTTTTTTGCATCCTCAAGGCTGCTCTCCCACATGGGATAAGATGCAGGATGCGTAGAGCTTCATAACCACCTCATTTCCTCTTCCCAAGCAGGTCAAGTACTGCAGCACTTGACTTGGGCGTGGAAAACCCCAAATCAGCTCTACAGCAACGTGTCTGCAAACCCAGGAGAGAACAATTTGCACCATCAGTGGTGGAGCTAACAAAGCCTCATCTGGATTCTCCGATGGCTCACAAAAAAACCATCTCCCACCCTCACTCTCCCTGCAGCTGGGTATTAACACTGCTCTCTGGTGAGAGTTTTTTTCAGCCAAGAGTTTGGTGAAACGTCTAGCCTCTCTCAACATCTTTCTGATGCTCACTTCCTCCCCCCGCCCGCTTACATGAAGCTGGTAGGGACGTAACGCATTTGAGTTCATCCCCTTTATTTGGCTGAGAGTGAGCAAAGGATTCAGAAGTTATTTTGGGGGAGCTGGGAGGGGTACAGTCACAGTCATTACGTCAGCTTCTGCCTAACAACAATAGGCAGATCAGCCTGCACACTGACAGGTCTTTGTAATCCTTGCACCTCTTAAAGAGCCCTCCATCATTTTGGAGGGTTTCTCTCCCCCTCACTTCTGAAAAACAAGCAGGGCTCATCAGAGTAAACCTAGCTTCCTGCAACACGACAGAAGACAGCTGTTACCAGATTAACACTGCCAGCTCTGGAGCCAAGAACCACACTGATGGGCAGGAACCAGCCGCTTATGAATGGAACAGTTTTCTCTCAGCCTCCCAGAGCAACTCAAAAGGACAATCCCTGGATTCTCATGGAGCAGCTGGCTGCTGGGACCCTGTGCTGTGAAGCATCCTTTTAACCCAGACTGTTTTGGACTCCTTGGGATTTTTATACTTTGGCTCTATACATCCTCCTGCACCTTCCGTCCCAGAGTCCCTTCAGAGCTACACTAACATCAGTAAAATTAAACCTCCAGATTCCCCCTTGTCAGGCAGTAACAACGCTCCCGTTTTGCAGGGATGCGGGGAAAAGGCAGACAGGCCCAATGACTCACTGCGCGGCCTCAGGCACGTGCCAAGGCAGAGCCAGGGTATCCATCTCCGCACGGCTCAGTCCTAAACCACCCTCTCCATTACCCTGCAAGAAGAGACAGAGACAGACCACAGGCACTCGCACGCTGTAAGCGGGGTGAAAAGCAATCAACCGAGGCAGATCTAGGGCTTCCCACAGGCAGGAAGGACGTGGTGCTCATAAGCAGGAGCTTGATAGTCAAACAGCAGACGAACACGTGTTCAAAAGCTGCTACCTTCTCCAGTGCCGCCTCAAGGGTCAGCTGCACGGGAGTTCCAGCCCACCCAAAGCTGTGCTCTGAGGTTGTCTTGGTTGTGGGATTAGTCAAAGCCCAAGAAAAAGTCTACGTCAAAGTTAAAATCAAAGTCACCTCTCCTGCCACTCAGTCCACTGGATGACCCACCAGACCTCTTCTCCTCTCAAATATAAACATGAGCAGCAAAACCGAGCGGCCAAAGGTTAAGGAAACATTATCAGAGGACTTCAGGCCAGAGCCACAGAAGATATTTTAGGCACCTTAACTCCTGTGAAAAACTACCAGGGCTTTTGGGACCTATTTACTTTGACAGGTCTGAATTATTTGCTTGTTTATCCCAAGGAATCTTGAGGGAACTGGCAACAGACATCAGTTATCAGGAGTGAAGTTGGCTCTGTGAATAGATACAAGCTGTCTTCTCAAGCAACAGTAAAACTGGGAGATCATTGTACTGGTCTTGTACAGCCCAGCCAGATGGAGCAACAAGTACTGTTCTGAAGTTGGACATCTACACCCATCGTGGTTGGGAGGACATTTTCATGATACTCTTTCCTTCAGTTAAGTAATACCCAAGCACACCCATCCTCCAAAAACCACATATTAAGTTAAATAGCTTTGGCCTCAATAGACTTGGAACACATCTCTCATTTCCACTTCTTTCTGGAGGCTGCTCTCTCCCCCCATTTCTAGGATGGGCACCTCTGTACTCAAGGGAGAGATGAGCAGACAGCTGGGAAATCACAGCAGTATACCAGGAATCAAATTCAGATCATGCTGGCACTGTTCCTCACGAGGACATCACTGACTTCAGAACACGTAATAGAATCATAGAACAGCAGGTTCGAAGGGACCTCGAGGATCATCTGCTCCAACCTTTATTGAAAAAATCATGGTCTAGACTAGATGGCTCATCACTTACTTGATCTGCTCCCAGGTCTTGGTAGCCAAATGCAGGACCCAGAGATCCTTGTAATGATAGAACTGTTCTCCGTTGGGAGATGCAAACTCTCCACCAAATATCCACAGCTGCCCACCGGCTGTGGGTACCACTGCTGCCTGCCAGGAGAAGAGGGAAGAGCTGGATTAGATCAGAATTTGGATTTGGTCAGAAATCAAAGATAAGAGAACTTTATCAGCCAAATGTGCAGCTACCTCCAAATACCAGAGAGCAGACAAGTGGCAGTGGCTGCTGCAGCTGCACTGCTTGATCACAGCAGCTCTCTGGGCCTGAAGGAAGGGAAATTGTTTAGCACACCCTCCCTATAGCAAAGGAAAGCTGGCCATGGAGCTGGGCAATTCCCACCTCCTAGCATCTTGACTTTCAGTTCTACAAATTCAAAGTTCCCTGGGAAGCAGCTTGGGATTTAGTTTAACAACAATTGTTCAAATCCCTCTGTTCAGCAAAAGGAAGCCTCTCCAGAGCTAAGGCTCAGCAACATTTCACTCATCCTTTAGTCACATAAATCACATCCTGTAGAACACATATTGGGGATGAGGAACTCTGAGCCACGGGAGGAAAAGGGGCACTTCCTGCCTCCAAGATACATCTAACATCCCAGCACTAAGCAGGCAGAGCAATGCAGGGAAAAGTCTTTTGGAAAAGGCCATTAACAGTGCACAATTGCCCTTTGCAGTTTCTATAGGCTATAAAACAACAAAGAGTAAAGAAGCCAAGCTGCAGCACAAGCCCAAACCTGACACTTCCCAAGACCTGAAAAGCATCCTCCCTCTGAAAAAAAAAAAAAAAAAAAAAAAAAAAAAAAAA